>NHNW01000033.1:0-227881 GCA_002786025.1 Zasmidium citrigriseum | reverse complement strand
AGAACACGGAAGCATTTAGGGAGGCATTAAGATTCTAGAGAGCGCATCGGAGAAAGTAGATAGGAACGATGAAAGGATCGAGCTCATTCTACTTCCAAGCCACATACAAGTATCTACGAGAGTTAGATAAGGAGGTAGAACTAGGCATTCCTCTCGAGGAAAGCACTTATTACGAAGAAGCCGAAGAAATCTTGCAAGGGATAAGCGTAATGGAATAGTAGGCGAAGGCTAAAAGGGAGCAAGCAGTTGTAATTGGAAGTGGATTCTCCGTATAGGGAGGATAGATAGGAAGATGCATAAAGGCAGGTAATTAACTTCCGAACTAGACAACTTGTCGACTTGTCGAATACGATAGCAAGTTACCTACGCTGCCTACTAAAATGAAGAAGGGAAGAGTTAATAAGGAATATAACCTTTCTACGGTAAAGTAGACATATGCTCTTATTCCAAGCCTATAGGTAATTGTAAAGCTAGGAGTAGGCAAGAAGTATTGCTTCAGAGGATTAATTAATAAAGGGAGTAAGGCATGTTTAATAAGTTAAACAGTGTTGCGAAATGCAGGATTGCCTATGCAGCCTGTGTCGAACATAACTATACAAGGGCTCGGAGGGATTACGGTTTTCAAGGGAGTAAGTAAGAATGTCTTAGTGGATGTTTTTGGAGTTACCTACTATATAGATTTCTTTGTTGCAGATTAACCTAGAATGCCCTTAATTCTCGGGAGGCCATAGACTATAAAGACTCGACTTCTTACGAAAAATTGTAATAATGGAAGCTAGGAAGGAACCATTGCGAATGAGAATAGCAAGACTGTAACCTTCTTAGCTAGAAATGATCGAACGGCATGCCAAACGATAGAAGAAGTGCTCGAGAAGACAGGTAGTAGGAACTTTGCTAGCGCAAGGATTAGAAGGGGATATGTAGCTGGGTTTGTTAGGCCTTCTATCTACCTAGACATCACATGGGAGGTAGAAGGGGTTCCGAGAGTTCATGAAGATAAGGAGATTATTGCGGGGTGCATAGTTGAGCTGGATCCTAAGGATAAGGAAGATGATGGGGTTTATTAGCCCGCGGGCTAGGAAATCCCTAGAGGCAAGTTTGCCGAGGCAAATCAACATCACGCGTTCCTATCGGTTTCAGAGGATCGCATTCTTAGCTAGGATCGTTAACTAAGCACGATTTACAGGCAGGGACTTATTAACAATATCGTAAATGCCGAGAAACGTAAGAAAGGGTGGTCATTGCCCGGATTCCCGGGAGTGCATTCGTTGTTTAGACTAGATTTTCCTAGAGCCTTTACTCTCTACAAAAGGAAGGCTAACAAGATACGACCTGTCGATGCGGATGTATCTATGACGAAGAGCTATTCGCTATGGGTGAACATTCATTAGAAGAAGGAGATGTTAGCGAAGGAAGCGAAGTTGCTAGAGGGAACTAGGCTATTTGATAGGAAGTATTTAATTAAGAAGTTCTCGGAAATTGCGCGAGGAAGCAGGTTAACTAAGCAGAGATTAAAAGATTTAAAGGTTGGGATGGATCTAAAGGAGGGAGAATGGAAGTTATTCACGGAGATGCTCTATAATAGGGAGAAGGTTCTCGCATAGGACTTTACTCACATTGGGAGAGTGAAACCGGAAGTTGCTCGACCTTAGCCAATTGCTACTATTCCGCATGAACTATAGTAGCATCCTGGATTTAAACTGCACCCGAGTTTAAAGGCAATTGTTAAAGAGATGTTACGCCAAAGGCTAAAGAATAGGGTAATTAAGCCATGTTGCGGAGCTTACCGGAATCCATGGTTCCTTGTGAAGAAGAATGTAAACAAGAAGAAGGTTGTGGATCCAAAGAAGAAGAAGCAGCCCTAGGATGACTACTAGCTTATTAATGCAGCAACTAAGATTAATCGAGTTACTATGCGGGATAGGTATTTGCTACCTAAGACCGATAGATTCTCCGAGGATTTTGCTAGATGTAGAGTTTTCACCCTTGCTAATCTATTCTTAGGATATAATTAGTTCGGCCTATGCATTTGCTATAGAGATTTAACTAGATTCTCTACACCTCTTGGAATGTATAGGATAACAATACTTCCTTAGGGAGCAACGAATTCTGTAGGTTAGTGCTACAGGATTATAGATGTAATTCTTCTCGATCACATTTCTTATCGATGCAAGCTATTCGTAGATAATGTTCCTATTAAAGGGCCGAAGACAGACTACGAGGGTAAGGAGATTAAACCTAGAATGCGAAGGTTTGTTGTTAAGCACATTATATGGATAGATGAAGTGTTAGCGGATATAGAGAGGGCAGGGCTAACAATTAATAGGGGGAAAACTTACTTCCTTACAATAGAGATAGATGTTGTGGGATACGTTGTGAATTAGGAAGGAAGGAAGCTAAATCCCCATTAAGTAGAGAAGATCCTCGAGTAGCTAGAGCCGAAGAATATCTCGAAAGTAAGAGGTTTTGTGGGAGTGTGCACCTACTTCAGATTCTTCATTAAGAAGTTTGCCATTAAGGCGAATCCTCTCTTCAAGTTAATAAGGAAGAATGCTACATTCCTATAGGGAAAGGATTAGAAGAAGGCGAAGAATGTGCTTGCGGCTACTCTAACGAGTACACCCGCATTAAAGACCGTAGATTACTCGGATAATGCAGGGGATATTATTATGGCAGTAGATGCATGCCTGCAAGGATAGGGAGCAGTGTTAATGCAGATGGAAGGGGAAGTTCGGAAGATCTGCAGGTATGAGAGTAGACTATAGAATCCTTCGGAGGGAAGGAATAATACGGGAAAGCTAGAATGCCTTGCGATTGTGAAGGCATTAAAGAAGTTGAAGCCTTGGCTGTTTGGGGTGTTCTTCTTCATTAAGACGGATGCGAAGACTCTGGTTCATTAATTGAACAGGCTAGCCTCGGATTTGCCGAACTCTTCGATAGTAAGATAGGTGGCTTGGATTCGATTGTTTACCTTTAAGGTAAGGCATGTGCCTAGGAAGAAGAATTCTGCTACAGATAGGTTGTTAAGGAAGCCTCTAACTACGGAGGAAGTAAGGGAGATAGAAGAAGAGCAAGATATTAAGGAGTTTGTGGATGCATCTTTATTCTTCGCTAGAAGGAGAAGAGTTGAAGAAGTTGATAATAAGGGTAATATCTTAGATAAGGGGGATGTTCTAGATAATTCGTATAGCGAAGAGCATTAGCAGCTTGCCTTTATTATTACGAAGATAAGGAGACCCCCAGGAATAAGCAGGTCAAGATATCGGAGTCTGTAGAAGCAAGCGAGGAAGTATGTTGTAAAGGGGAAGAAGTTGTAGAGGTAGACGAAGCCAAATAGCCTATTGTAGAGGGTTATCGATAATGTGGATGCGAGGAAGGTAATTATGTATACAATGTATAAAGAAGGGGGACACCGAGGACCAGAAGCAACGTTTCAGAAGGTTGCTGCTCGATACTAGTAGGAAGGCTTGTAGTTAGAAGTCTCCTAGCATTGTCGATCTTACGTAGAATGCAACTTCCGGAATGGATCGAAGCGAGCAACTAAGTTGTATCCGAGTTACCTGCAAGTTGTTAGAAGGAAGTAGGTAGCAGATCCTATACATGTAGATAGGAAGGGATACATTATAATAGCGAGGGAGACATTCTGTGGCTAGGTGGAAGGAAAGACTAGAGATTGTGCTACGAAGGAGTTAATAGCATTCTAGATTGCGGACTTCCTTTATTAAGAAGTAATGTGCAGGTATGGGGTGCCTAAGGAAATCATTCTTAATAGATTAAGGCAGCATAAGGGGGAAGTTAAGAAGTTGTTGCTTAGCATAGGTGTGAGAAGGATTAAGATCTTAGCCTACAATACAAGAGCAAATGGGCATATCGAAGTTAGGCATAGGCTAATTTTGGATGCATTGTCGAAGTTAATAGGGGGAACAGGGAAAGGGTGGAGGAAATAGGTTCATCTATTGCTCTGGGCTAATCGAATAATAGTAAGCTCGCTTACAAACAAGACTCCTACGGAACTGTTTCTAGCTTTCACGACAATCTTGCCCATTGAGGCTAAATACCCGAGCTTTAGGAACTACGATTAGGGAGAAGTAAAGGATCGAGCAACGTTGTTATAGTACAGAGCGATGCAGCTAGAGAGAGTTGAGGGTAAGAAGGAAGAATTAATTAGCAGAATGAAAAGATTGCGAGCTAAGGCGAAGGATTACTACGATGAGAGGAACAATGCATTATTCGAGAGGTTTAAGAAGGGTGATCTTGTTATAGTTTATAGGGATGATCTAAAGATGTCTCGATCGCACAAGCTTACATATCGATGGAGAGGGCCATATCGCATTCGGAAAGTAAAGGAAGCAACTACAACCTACCTGCTCGAGGAACTAGATAGCACTACATTAATAGGAACGACCTTTGCTTAGGAAAGGCTGAAACGAGTTCTTCCCTTCCGCGAACGCGGTATTAAGGGAGAGTATAGCGGAATGGTTTCTAATAGAGAAGAAGCTAACGATGAGGAATCTAAAGAAGAAGAAGTTAATATAGAAGGGGTTAAGGAGGATGAGCCTATTGCGAGAAGAACGAGGGGGAGAGGAAATTTTAAAGGGGAATTTGTCCGAGATGGGGTGGTAGCTAAAGGGCCGCAGGAATTAGAGCGGGAAAGGGAGTTAAAAGCGAGGTTAGGTTTAATAGTAAGAGAAGCAGGGAAGACTTTAATCGGTTAGAGGATGAAGGAAATAGAAGAAGTAGGAAAGGAGGAAGGCGAGAAGGAGGAAGTTGTTACTACGAGGCGAGTCTTGCGTGCGGCTGCGATGTTGCGAGAAGATCAATTGCCTTCGTTTAAGGAATTAATAGAAGATCTAAATAGGGGAGATTTGCAGGGACTAGATGGATTAAAGCAGTAGATATAGGAATTGGTAGGAGAGGAAGAGGAGGATAATAATAGTGAGGAGGAGTATTTTGAGGGTAATATTAGGTAGGAAGATTGGGAAGTGTTCTAGGATGATGCCCTATTAGCACCCTAGTAGATAGAGAAGAGTCATGCTATCGTAGGGGGAGCTCTACCCTACGGAGTGAAGAAGATGCTTTTCGAGGAAGCTATAGATTATGCCTGTAACGAGAAGGAACCAGAGAAAGCAAAACCTTCCTAGGAAATGAACCCTAACCTCCTGAAGAGTATAAGAGCCCGCGGTATCGCACTATTTCGAAGGCTATAACTTACTAGATACCTCTACACGATTAATAACACTCATTTACGAACGAAGAACTTCCTTTCTGTAAAAGAGAAACGATTCTAGATCGATTGTATGCCTTATTTCCCGAATTGCCATTTGTTAGCCTACGGGCTAGGAAATGGTTTACCTTTACGTTTCTTACATCACCTAGATATTTCGACGCCCTGTTTGCACACATTGCTTTCACGGATTGGCTTTGCATTAAAAGGAATCACATGCGAGGAACTAGCACGTGCTAAGGTGAATCTAGAACATTATATGCCGCATGTAATACTAAATCGACAATAGATTACGACAATGAATCTGAAGCGTAACATAAGCATGCATGTAAGGCTACAGAATCTTCTGCAGATGCATGTAAGCCTGTTTCTGCGAAGGTATATAAACCTAGCAAACTTCTAGAACAAACCTCTTCCTTTAACTATCGAACATTAACTGTTCTAGAGCCCGAGAGCATTCTTCCACCTTCCGAGCAAACGACCTTCTTCCAGAGAGAATTAAAGCGACCCTTTGCTAAGGTGGAACCTTCCATCGAGGCGGCAAACCTCTCTGTTAAGGTATATTAGCAGCAAAGATTTCATCCGTAGAGATTACCATTACTAATGTTAGGAACTCTAAGCACACTAGGAGGCGACTAGTCTCTCGTTACGGTTCTTAAAGCAACTCCTCGCAATTAGAACGAGCAAGATCTACTAGTTCGCATCCTTTCACAATCGACTACCGCGGAGCAATTCCTTCAGGCATTCAAATAGGCATATGCTAGATTAAACCGAGTTGTTGCAACACGTAATCTGTTCGAGCGCCTCGACGCTAGTTCAAGTTCACTTTCTTAATTTGTCCTCGCAGTTTTCGAGGAGTTGCAAGAGTGGCTAGGAACTAAGTTTAGCAGCAAAGTTCTAAAG
Organism: Zasmidium citrigriseum; assembly: GCA_002786025.1. Classification (NCBI taxonomy): domain Eukaryota; kingdom Fungi; phylum Ascomycota; class Dothideomycetes; order Mycosphaerellales; family Mycosphaerellaceae; genus Zasmidium; species Zasmidium citrigriseum. The sequence continues at coordinate 221,754 of NHNW01000033.1, read as the reverse complement.
AACAAGTTATTCGACAAGGAGTTTCCTGCTCTCGACAACTTAATTAAGATGGGCAGGGATACGAATTAGAGAATTTAAGCTGCGAGGAACACCATTAAGAGGGAATAGGGAGAAGACTACGAGAACTCCGACATGTTCGCTACGGTTTAGAAGGTAGCCAACATTGCGAGGGCTACTCAAACCTTCGTTAATGCCAATCGCAGTACCTAGAATGTCTATGCTCTTCTAGATGTCTTCTTCTATAGGCTAAGCCTTACTAGCCGAGGAATTCGTGCGAATGAAGGATTCACTACCAATGACTTTAACAAGGCGAGAACTTACATTAAGCTTTATAGTCATCCTTTCTCGGAGAGAAGAGAGAAGAATCCTAGTAGCGAGAAGTAGGTATCTGTTCTAGCTATAGCATGTCACAAGAATCCTCTTCCGAAAGCTACGCAAGCTCTCTTCGATAAGTACAACTTTAAGATTGTTGTGGACTCGAAGGGAAAGAGGCCATTCTTGTAGAAGAAGCAGGGCAGAGCGAGAACCATTAAATCCACTCCTCCTAGTAGAGGATTGCCTATTCGAGGAGGATTAGGAGGAAGTAGCTCGAACTCGAGATAGCCTAGTCTAGCTTTCTCTAATCCCAAGTTACCTTAACAACAGTCACCTTCTCTAGGAGGCCTACTAGGCCCATTTACCCGCTTAAAGGCAGGAAGCTAGCGAGGAACTCGCCATAGTAGAGCCAATAGCTCTAGATCTATGAGAGGTAGAGACAGTAGTAGCAGGGGAGATCTCGGAGACATTAAAGAAGAAGAGGATGAAGAAGAGCAACCTATGTCTTCCCCGAAGTCTCCTTAGTAACAGCCTATCACCTACGAATGCCACAGTAGTATTAAGCCTGCATTTATTTATGCTCTAAGCGATAAGAGTGCATGCAAGAAGTAGACATACGAGGATTAGGATCGAGCTCTTGCTATATACAATACGGCATTCAAGGAGTTAAACAATCTTCATCCTTTCTATGTTCTGCACACTCGCCTTCTTACGAATAGAGGATTAGGCATAATAACAGGCCACAGTTAAACTCGTGCCTTAGTCATTTAGAGAATTAAGACCTTGGCTAAGGACAAGCGAGGAATGAAGGCAAAGATAGAAGCCTACCTATTCTAGTTTAGCTAAGACAGGAGACCGAGAGTTCCAGGAGATTCCTTACGAGTCTATCGCTTCAACACTACCTTTCAATCTGCAGGCCTAAAGAGAATCACCTTTGTTAGTAGGAGCAAGATTGCGAAGACTATTGGCTTCGGAGACAACAACTTACAGAAGTAGGATAATGAAGGCACTCTTAACATTCCCAATGTCTTCAAATGGTGGAAGGACAAGGGCATTCTTTAGTTTATGGACAAGGAGTTCGATATGTACCACTAGCATTAACGCAGAATCAATGATTCGAACAACCAAGGCTAGATTCGCAACATATAGTTCTCCCTCACCTAGCAGATTGCTCGCTAAGATCCTATCTACTAGCTTATATACCTTGCTCTTCGCCTAGAGAATAACGACAGTTAGGAGAACTAGAATCGTAACATAGCCATTCATGAGCTCATTGCTTATAGATACTATGGCAAGTACTAGCATCCTGCTACAGGCCAGAATGAGAAGAACATGTCTAATACTAGCTTTCGTCACTTGGATTCGAATGTTTAGAAGATGGTTACTAAAGGCATCGGAGCGAACATGATCTAAGGTACTATTTCTCTCGATGACGAAGATGAGAAGGACTACACTAAGATGGTTGTAGGCATGCACAAGCACATGGAAGAGTAGTACAAGCTTATGTAGGAGAAGGGTAGCATTAAGAATGGTTATGTTGAGGCAATCTCAAAGACCATGCTGCCTAATGAATTCCTTAACAAGTACCGCATAAAGTGGAAGCCTTAGCTATGCTCTGCTTTAGGTGTGCGGGTTAGCAAGCCTCAACTTCCGTATGGAGCATTGAAGGGGAAGGGCAAGCGACGTACTATCTTCCCCTAGTTCATGCATTTCGACAGGGAGTCTAGAATTCTTGAGGTTGCTAAAGCTAGCAACTAGGATGATCTTTCTCGTTCCCATCGCGACATGGAACCTACTCCTTCAACTCCTTCTGGACATCCTGTTCGCTATGGATTGCCTCTATATCGATTCCCTGCTGCTGTTCAACTCGATGGGCTTGGCCCAGTGAGTAATGCTTTAGTAGGGAGGCGTAGATAGAATGATCCGGAGGTTTAGTAGGAATGCATCAAGTGGTGGGATCCAAGCTAGTTTAAGAAGATGCGTAATAAGTAGAGAAACCGTGCTATGGAGGTCTTCAAGCGTAAGTGGAAGATTGTTAAGCAGTTGGAGCGAGAGGCATACGGCAAGAACAGCTGCTTCGCGAACAACTGCGACTAGGACAAGCAACCTGCGCCAACTAAGGATTTTGCTGCTTCTAAGGATATCGATGAGGCGACCAAGAATGCTAGAGGTGTCATCTTGTATGGATGAAGGGGATGGAATGGGCGGAATGGGTGGGAAACGGTTTGTTAGCCCATAGGCTAGGAAATTATTGATTGGGGATTTGATGAAGATTTCATTTGTTATTCATGGGCCATGGGTCAAAATTCACGATGCGATTGCTTTTGGGGTTGTTGCCTTGCATAAGGAATCTCTGGATCCTAGGAACCATAGTGGCCCTATTGATACAATGATCCGTTAGCACGCTCGCGACTGCTCTCTAGCAGTGCGGCGACACCATTTCATCGTCCAGTGGGGAAGAAGAAAAGGTTTGGAATGGAAGTTTGGATGCCTCTTATACTGCGCTGGCGCGAGCGCGAGCGGGAAATACTAGCGGTAGCTGCCATGGGTAGTTGCCTTCGCGCGTAGGAAAGGAGGTGTCTAAGGGACAGACACCTAAGATGGGGTAGGGATGTTAGCGAGCAACATTACTTCCTTCAACTTAGGGGTTCCCAGCCTGATTCTGATCCGGGGAAGTGGCCTATTATCTTGTGGCGAGGGGTTTAAGATGAGATCTCTTATGGGCAGGCAACAGACTCTTATATAACACATGCTATGTACTGAATTCGAATTGAAGCGTTCTGCGAGAAGAAGATTGTGATTTTGACCCTATTAAATTGAGAGCCTTGTGTTATCCCTTGCTTGAGCCTTGTTTTCTACCTTGATTGCCTTGCCTTGTTCTCTTGCTTTAGTCTTAGCGAGCCTTGAACTTCTCTTGTTACTCCTTGTTTGATTCCTTCCTTCAACGAGGCTATCGACAATCCTCCTTCGTAGGAGGACCTGGAAGCATCTTGGGCCTCGTAGCTAGTGAGGGAACAAGATTACTATTGTGTGGTCGGTGTTGCCCTCCCACAATAGGTAGCCCTTAAAGTAAGTTAAGAGCTACGTAATAAGTAGCGTAAGAAGTAGAAGATAATACCTACTTATAGGGTTTATATTATTAATAAGAGTAGATTAAATAAAAGGACTAGCTAGCGGAAGTATAGATACTTACTAATTAATACCTCTTATAGAGATAAAAGTAGCATAAAGAGATCTAAATAGTAGTCTATTCTACTAGCTATAATTATAGATAGTAGATACCTTCTAAACCCTCTTATATACTAAGGAACTATTAACGCTAAAGTATTTAAAATCTAGCTTAAACTAGACGTTATCCCTTACTTTAAGAGAGGCTCTTATCTTATTATAGATAATATAGTAATCTACTATAGTAAGAAGGTTTAAGAGTTATATAATTAAGCTAGTATTCGACTCGAATATCTACTACCTTACTTACTAGACTTTAATCCTATTAAGTAGTCTTTTAACTACTTAAAGTTATAGATTAGGCGTAATATTAAGAAAGTAGACTACTACCTATCCTTTAGTAACTTCCTTCGCTATACTATTAATAGTATTAATATAGCCGCTTACGCTCTAGCTTAGTTTTAGTACTCTAGATATTAATAACTTCTTTAATACCTACTCTAGCTCGTCTACTCTTCGCTCTAGCGCTTTATAGCTTACTCTTTATACTATTATAGTAGTCTTAATATTAGTAAGACGCTTACCTATTAAATTACTACTATTAAAAGGAGGGGAGTAGCTAGGAAGAGGATAAACTAAAGGGTAGTATAGATAGTAGTAGTAGTAGTAAGGATAGTATAGCGGGGCCTAGGCTCGGCTCTAGGAGGTAATACCTATAGTAGTAGTAGCTAAACTAGCTAGCAGCTTAAAGAAACGCTCTAAAATTAGAGCCTTTAGTAAAGGGTACCCCCTTTAGCCTATCTTAAAACGCTATAGAAGGCTCGAAGTAGTATATATAACCTATAGGCTATATAGCTATAAATATTAAGCTATCTACGAAGAAGAAGCTTAGAAAAGCTAAGCTTAAAGAAGGTTAGGTAACCCGTTATAGCCTAAGGTAGGCTAATAGGATCTCCTACTATATACCTCCGCTACTTAGAGAAGTCGTGCCCTTACGATAACGATAGTAAAGGAGTATTAAATCGCTCGTAAATTATCGTAAAAAGTACTTAAAACGCCTAAATTTTTAAACCTAGAGTCTAACTAACCTTCGCGTAGCGCGCGAAGAAACGCTAGTAGCTATATAATCTATTAAACCTATATACGCCTTAATCTAGCGCCCTTGTCTATTAAACTATACTCTAAAACGCTTAAATTAACTATTTATTAAACCCTAAGGTCTTTAAAAACCCGAATCTCTAGCGTCCTTCTTACCCTTACTCTATAGAGTTCTCCTTAGCTTAGCTAGCTCCTCGACTAGCTCTCTATCTACTCTAAATAACTATATATCCTTAGTAGTAGGCTTACTAGTCTCCTTCTTACTACGCGGCTTCTTTATAGGCGCCTTCTTTAGTGTCTTTTCCTTCTTCTAAGACGAAGACTAGCTCTAGCTAGTACTAGCTAAAGTACTAGATCGAGTAGTTCTACTAGTTAAAACGGGCTATAAGTTAGCCTCCTCGTTACCGAGATTATTATTATCCTTAGAGCTAGCTCTAGCGGCTTAAGTAGAGGTAGCTAAGACTTTCTAAGCCTACTACGAAGGCCTAGGCTTCTTAAGGTCTAGCTATAGCTCGAGTCCTTAGTAGTAACGTTAAACTATACCCTTAAAGATAGGTAAGTTAGTAGTATCGTTTAGGTATTCGCTAGACTAGTCTCTTATCTACTCGTTATTACGAGGCTCCTTAATCTTACGCGTCTATAGGATCGTTCTAGTCTCTAACGAAAAGCTTTAATATAGTAAAGCTTTTTTAGTATTATAGGCTTAAGCGGCGTAGAAATTACTATAGAGTAGTAGCTCCCCCTAGATAGGTAATCTAAGTAGGACTCGAAAGCTCTTATCTCTAATCTTAAAACCTTTATAGCTATTAAGATAAGTAGTATCTTTACGAATAAGGGTAGTAAGTTCTTCGAAGAGCTCTCTAAAGACTAGTAAGTTATTATAGCGAATCTTAATAATAAGAGTATAGCGAGCTTTATTATCGTCTCTAAATAGTACTACTATATCCTTTACGGTTACCTAATAGTCCTAGCTAGCTCTATTAAGTAGAGCTCTAGTAATAGGTAGAAGCTTATAGTATAGGAACGATATAGGGTAGACTAGTAGAGTAGCGAGTATAGGAGGGTACTTAAAGCTATCTCTAGTAGGTAGGAAAGACGTAGAGAAAGTGTAACGTTAGCTTCTCGAAGGTCTCTAACGTACTTTAGGCCTCTAAGTATATAGCTATCTTTAATAGGTAGGAAACGAGCGGTATACTAAACCTAAGAGGTATTCGGCTTAAAGTAGATATTAACGCGTAGTATACGTACCTTAAAGATACTAATATTACTAAAGAGATTACTAGTAAGCTTCTATAGAGATACTCTATTTATAGCGTATTATAGGTATAGCCTTATAATAGGTATCTCCTCGTAACGAGTAATTATTAGTATTATAGTTATACCCGGATTCGCTCTCTTTAGATTAGCTAGGACTAGTTAGTAAGAATCGCTAGTCTAGCTATTTATAAATCCGTTAATAACTACTAAAGACTTATTATCGAAGCTAGCTAGAGGCTTTAGAGTAACCTTTCTAGTACTAGTCTTCTAAGGCTTAACCGCTTCTACGCCCTAATTATTATAGCCTATATAGACGACGAAATTACGAAGAATATCCTTACCTATAGCCTTAATGTCTACCTCTATATACTAGAAGGTAATATTAGTATAATAAGACGTATTATTCTTATATAGCTCGAAGGGTTATAGATAGGCGATAACTTAGTAATTCTTACTCTCGCTAAGGTAAATAGAAAGAAGGTAAAGCGCTAGGTCCGCGGAGATAATCTAACTAATTAAAGAGTAGTAGGAGTTTAAAACTACTAGTTCTCGCTAAAATCTAGGTATATTAGAGTAAATCTACTATAGAAGAAGGGCGTAAGAAGAGATCTCGGCGCGTACGAGTTCTAGCTAGTTTATAGCATTAATAACTATAGTACTAGAAGCACTTAATTAGTTCTAGAGCTAAGGGTAAAGGCTCTTAAGAGCGTAATTATAGTTAGTTATAGTAGGCCTAAAGGTCGGATCTATCTCTATAGGTATAAATCTATTATATAGCGTATAGCGGCGCTAAGTAGGAGTAACCTTAATTATAAAGCGAGTAATAAACAGCTCGTTCTTATCCTAGCTATTAAGGTAGTTAAGGAAATAGGTACTAGACTCTATAGCCTTAAGCTAGTCCGTTATAAATCCTCGAATTTAGTCGCTATTAACTCTATTTAGAGAGTCGTATAGGTACCTAAAGGGCTATAGCGACTACTTAAGATATAGCTAATAAGGATAGAGAAGGCGCTTCGAAATAGCCTAGAAGAACTTCTATAGGCGGGCCTAAGCTCCTTTATAGTCTAGAGGAGGTAAACTAACCGCCTAAGTATTACGAGCCTATCGCGGCTATTTATCTAACCCCGCTTATTACGTACCTAACGCCTACTAGCGGCTTAGTATTCTCTTAAATAGCCCGCGCCTCTCGCGCTCTTCTTCGAAACTCTATCTCTTAATAGTTTAAAACTCTATACGTAACCCTCGTTCCTACTACCCTATAATAGTTCGAGAGACTATTTAATCGCGTAGAGTAATATACTCTATACTACTATACGCCTTACTAGTATACCTCGACACCGCGAATACCCTATTATATATAGATACCTAGTAATACGACCTCGAATTACTTAGACCCTAACGACTACTCTTCGACTACGAACTCTAATACTACTAATATTCGACTACTAAGTTAGAAGAGTAGAAGAAGAAGGTAGGTAATTAGATCGCTTAGAAACTCCTATAAGTCTAGGCTTAGAAGAGCTAGCCTAGTATATTAGGTATCCCTACCTTATACGATACCCGCTACGGGCTTATAGATAGTAATAGTATACTAGTTACTCCCTTTCCTAAATCTTAAACCTAAGACTACGATAAGCTAGCGTATTAACGCGCTCGCTCTTACTTAGTTAGCTACTCTCGCTCGGTTAGCTACCTCCGCGATTTAATATAGTAGAGGCTAGTAACTCGAGCTACTAATAGACTAGATAAAATTAAATCTAACGAAGACGCCGACGCTAACGGTAAAGACACGTTCCTCTAGAATACTATACGCTATAGTAGAGAAGGTACTAGCCTCGACCTCTCCTTATACTATAACGAGCGTACTATTACCTAGCTCCTAGAAGAACTCTCGAACGCTACTACTACTAACTTCTAAGTATACAGCTCTAATAACTTCCTCTAAGCGGTTTAAGAGCGTCCTCGCTTCTAGTACTATAGTATCTATAACCTCGCTAATAAATACTAGAAGTTAAAAGAGAAGCGTAATAGTCTAGAGAAGTAGGTATAGGACCTATAGTAAGAGCTCGCTAATACCTAAGATAACCTCGTATAAGCTATTATTAATAATAACGGAGAAAAGCGCGTACGAGAAGTTACTAATAAGCTTAATAAAGCTATTAGAAAGAGTAAGGAGGCTAAGAAAGAGAGTAATAACTTGTTTAAAGAGTATTAGCGTATTATTAGTAATAAGAACTAAGAAATCTCTAACCTACGAGACGAGCTTAACAATATTAAGGTATAGTTAACTATAGCTAACGTAGCCGCTACTAAGCCTCTACCTCTAAGCCGTCTCGAGTAAATACGGCGTAGTATAATAACTACTATACTATCTATATAACGTACTTAGTCTATACTAGCTTATCTATTCGCCTATACTACGTTAGCTACGCCTACCTACGCTAGTACTACTACTAGTACTTACTTCTACTCTATACGTAATACGAAGTTCCTAGACTCTAATATCTTTAATAGTAAGATACCCGAGTATAAGGTCTAGTATAAGTAAGTAACTAGTAAGATTATAGCTTAGTTTAATAAGTCTACGAATATCTAGGAAATCTTTAACTATGTCCTACGACGTACTAAGAGTACCCCTTAGGAGTTAATTAACCTATACTCTAAATACTCCTAGAAGAGTCTAGATAATATATAGGTAGAGCTCGACTCTAACTTCGGCGAACGTAATATAGCTCTTAAGGTAGCCGCTAAATTAACTTAGATCCGCTAGAAAGAAGGTTAGCCCTTCTCCGAGTTTATTATCGCCTATTAGTTACTCCTCGCTAAAGCTATAAAGGAACCTAATACCTACGAGTTATAGCTTAAACTTAATAAGGTCTATATACGGGAGATAAAGTACTTCTAGTACCTATCTTTTAATAAGTTCTATAAGGCGGCTAAGACCGAAAAAGACACGTATTAGACTATAAGAAGTATAAATCCTAGCCCTAGTAACAATAATAACGGCGGTACTAGTAACGGTAGAGGTAACTAGCGCTCTAATAACAACTAAGGTTCTAACGGTAATACGGGTTCTAGACGACGCTAGTTCGGAACTCTAATACGTATTATTCCTCGTAAATATAAGAACCTCTCTAAGCTCTCTAAAGTAGACTATTAAGTCTTAAGGTAGTAGAATAAGTACTTCTAGTATCGCGAGCCTAGCTATACTAGTACTAATATATAATATATTCTTTATTAAGATAAGGGACGCTTTACGTATAGGGATATGTCCGTTAATACTCCCTATATAGAAGCTAACGCCCGAGCGGCTAACGTCGCTCTTAACGCTATAAACGACGAGTAGCTATAAATCGAAGTACCTACTAAGCGTCCTCTACTTACTAATAGCTCCGAGTAGGGAAATACTTAGCCTTATAACAAAGTCGCGTTAATAAGGCCTAAACATACGAAGAAGAATATAAATACGAATATAAGCTACTACTATTACCGAGATACTAGTATATACGAGATTACGAGGAGTATATCTCCTATACTACCGCTATCTTCTATACTTCTACTACTATAACTATAATATATTAATCTATCTTAGTCGAACTAAAGTACGGTCGATACCTCGTATATATAAGTTTAGTAGTAGTAGTAGGAAATCTAAAAGTAAAAGCCCTTCTAGATACTAGTAGTTTAGCCCTCTTTATTTATTCTTCTTTCGTTCGCGTATATAAGTTACCTACCTTTCGCCTCTCCTTATTAAAGAACCTCCGCCTCGCTAATAGTCGAAAATCGTAGCTTATATACGCTACTATAATTACTATAAGTATAGGAGGTTATACGGATTAAGGACTCTACTATATTACTAACCTAGACTAATATAACCTCGTTATTAGTATATTATAGTTTAAGGAGTATAATCCTTAGTTAGATTTTAGTAACTATACGATTACGCTTAACTTCGAGTAATACCGCCTATAATACAACTATAGTAATCGCGCCTATATAGTATTAGTCGATACTAATAACCGAGCGCGCGACTATAACCTAATAGTTAACAAAGACGAACCTAATCCTAATCTCGATATCTGTTTTATTAGCGCTAACGCCTTTATTAAGCTAGCTAAATAGAATCTAGAATAGCTCTTTGTCTTATAGCCTAAAGATCTTTCTATTACTAATAATAATAAGTATATAAAGTCGTTTATACTCGCGGTTAACGAAGCTCTTAACGCGCTATTACTAGAAGATATTAAGAAATTTATAGCCTCTAAAAAGACTAACCTACGGACTAAACTACCTCTAGCCTATTACGACTTAGCTAACGCCTTTAAGTATAAGACTAAGTTTACGGTGCCTAAGTATAGTCCGTTAGATTATACTATTAATCTTAAACCTAGCGCCGAGATACCCTATAAGAAAGTATATACTATAAGCCTAGAATAGCTAGCTATTATAAAGAAGTATATCGACGATAGTATTACCTAAGGTACTATTAAGAAGTCTAACTTAAGGTACGCCTCGCCTATACTAATTATTACTAAACCTAGAGGAGGATTACGAGTATACGTTAACTACCGAGGTGTTAACGCTCTTACTATTAAGGACTAATATCCTATTCTACTACTTTGCGAGATACTAGACCGACTCTATAAAGCTACGTTCTTTACTAAGCTTAATATCGTAGCTACCTTTAATAACCTTCGTATCCGTAAGGGCGATAAGTAGATAACCGCCTTTATTATACGATACGGCCTATACTAGTATAAAGTTTTGCCCTTTAGCCTATATAATAGGCCTAGCTCCTAGTAGCGGTACGTTAATAGAGTACTACGCGAGTTTCTCGATAACTATATTACGGTATATCTAGATAACGTACTTATCTACACCTTAGGATTATTAGAGGATTATTAGTAGAAGGTCCGACAAGTTCTAGTTAAGCTAAGAGATACTAGCCTCTCTATCGATATCGATAAGTACGAATTTAGTATTACGCGAGTTAAATACTTAGGACTTATCGTTACTACTAAAGGTATTAAAATAGATCTAGTTAAGGTAGAAGCGATTTAGTACTAGGCTATACTACGTAACGCTAAAGATATCCTCGCCTTCCTTAGATTTATAGGCTTCTATCGCTAGTTCGTTAACTCCTTCTCTAGAGTTACTACGCCGCTTATAGATATAACGAAGAAAGATATACTATTTAAGTAGACTACCCGTTATTAATATATATTCGATAAACTTAAACGCCGCTTTACGACTACGCCTATACTTATATACTTTAATCTAGACCTACTCGTATAGGTAGAAACTAACGCGTCCAACTAGGTAATAGCTAGCGTATTATTATAGAAAGGAGATAACGGTATCCTTCGACTAGTCGCCTTCTATTCTAAGAAGATAAACCCTTATAAATATAACTACGATATATATAATAAGGAGCTACTCGTAATTGTTAAGGCCTTTAAGGAGTAGTAACCCGAGCTTATAGGCTATAATAAGCCCGTCCGTATCCTCTCTAACTATAAGAATCTTAAATATTTTATAACTACTAAGAAGCTTAACTACTAGTAAGTACGATAGGCTAAATTCCTTAGCTAGTTTAACTTTAAAATTACCTACCGCCTAGGTAAATAAGGATAAAAGCCCGATAGTCTAACCTAACGCTTATAGGATCTACTAAGTAGCGTAATAGACGCCTACCTCTAGTACTAGTAGTAAACGATCCTTAAACTATATAACCTCGATATTATTATATAGTTTACGCTATAGGCTAAGTAGGCCGTATTAGATAGACTTAAGGACGTTAAGGAGCTAGCTACTACTAACTACTAACCGCCCTTAGTTGTCGATCTTAATAAAGACGAGGGGGGTATACTAGTTAAGGATAACGCGACCCCTAGGGACGGGGGTAATAGTAATATAAACGATTCTATAGACGATTCCGATTTAGAAGAAGATATATTATAGTAAGCCTACTAGTACCCGAGTATCGCCTTACGAATTAAACGCCTCGCTAGTAATTTAGCTACTAGCAAACCTAATACCTAGTTATAGCGTTAGAAGATCGAGCCTTCTAACTACTAAGTAGCTCTAGATCGGCTCTATATTAATAAGCGCCTCTATATCCCTAAATTTAAGAATCTCCGTATACGAATTATTTAGCGATACTATAATCCGTAAGCTACTAGCTACTAAGGACCTACTCGAACCTTCGAACTAATATAACGATAGAACCTCTACTAGCTACTTATATCCGCTAATATAGTACGCTATTATAGGAACTACTATATCTATAGAAGATCTAATTCCTTAAGGCTTAAGAAATAAGGGACTTTATCTATAATACCTACCCCTAGAAGCGAATAGAAATACCTATCTATAGACTTTATTATCGAACTACCTTCTAGCGAAGATACTAAAACCGGTATAATCTATAAGTATATTATAACTATTACGGACCTACTTACTAAATAGGTTAGGCTAATTCCTACGATAAGCCTCGAAGTAGAATACGCTACTAACCTCTTTTATAAGTATATTTTCTACATTTACGGTCTACCTAAGGTTATAACTTCGGATCGTAGTATATAGTAGATTAGCGCCTTTTTTAAACGCCTATATACTCGGCTTAGTATCGTATAGAATATCTCTACCGCCTTCTACCTAGAAACGGATAGGTAGTTAGAACGTATAAACTAGACGCTAGAATAGTACCTTCGAGTATTCGTTAATTACTAATAGGACAACTAGGTCGTAATACTCCCCTTAGCGGAGTTCGCGCTTAATAACTACGAATCTATAAGTACTAGGATAACTCCTTTCTTCGCTAATTATAGCTATTACCTACGTATAGAGTTTAGCTCGCTAGCGACGCTACCTTAAGTTCCTAATACTTAACTTCCTTAGATTTAGGTAGTAGACGTACTAGTAGATAATATACGTAATATATAGACTTACTTATAGACCGTACTTAAGTAGTTACGTAAGGAGAGACTTAAGGAACTAACGGTATAGTACGTACTAATATAAGCCCGCTATACTAACGCTACTAATACCCGAAGAGTAATAGTACCCGCCTATAGGGCTAGTAATATAGTATAGCTCGATACCCGTAATATCTAGACTACTCGACCCGCGAAGAAACTTAATAATAAGTTCCTTAGCCCGTTTAAAGTTATTAAACCCGTTAGCCGTCGCTCCTATCGACTTAAGCTTAGCCTAGGTATAGCGATTTATAACGTCTATTATACCTTAGTCTTACGACTCTATAAGAACAACCCGCTACCCGGCTAGCGACTCGACCCGCCGCTACCTATATAGCTAGACCCTAAAGATAACCTCGGCTCTAACGAGTAGGAAGTATAAGAAGTAGTCGACTTACGTATTAAGTACCGTAAGGTATACTATAAGATTAGGTAGAAGGGATATAATAAGATTATAGAAGAACTATAGTATAACTTACTACCTAGCTACGAGAAGAGTATTAACGCCTTCTATTAGCGGTATCTAGATAAGCCTAGACCTCGAGTATACGAGCTAGCCCCTCTATAATAGTATAGCCTCGCTATACTAACTAGTAACGACGTCCTTCCGTCTAACTATAGTACTAACGTTAATACTAGCTCCGACGTCGTTACTAACGCTAGTATATAGGACCTAGCTACTCTATATATAGTCGTACTTCCGCGCCGTAGCGACTAGCGCTTAGATAGACCGTTCGTAATAGCGCCTCTATATATAATAACCCGATAAAAGTACTATCGCCTTAACCCCTCGGGTAGATAGTCGTAGTTAATATCTAACGTAAGCGATATAAATATAGATATAGATATAGATATAGATATAGATATAGACGTTATAGGAGTTCCTTTAATAGAGGGAGGGGTACTATTACGAGCCTATCGCGGCTATTTATCTAACCCCGCTTATTACGTACCTAATACCTACTAGCGGCTTAGTATTCTCTTAAATAGCCCGCGCCTCTCGCGCTCTTCTTCGAAACTCTATCTCTCGATAGTTTAAAACCCTATACGTAACCCTCGTTCCTACTACCCTATAATACTAAGTAACTATTTATTAGAAAGCCTAGGTATTAATACGCTTATACTTAGATCCCTTTATAGGTAGGTATCTATATTACTCCGACTCGTAGAAAGCGCGCTTATAGTTTAGTAGAATACTAATACTCTCGGAGTTTCTATTACTAGCGTTAGGGAGCTAGCTAAGGTTAATAAGCGGTACTAGTAGCGCTTTAGAGTCGGTTTCTAGCGTAGGGGAGTCCTCGTTTATATCCTTATCCTTATCTTTATCCTTATTACTAGGGGTAGGAAGGTTATCTTAACTAGTACTATTAAGTTAACGAATTTCGCTTTCGATAGAGCTAGTATTATCCTCCTCTCCTTTAGTCGATAGAAATAGCTAGGTTCTAGGCTTAGGGGTAGGATTTTAGTAAGTACTTCTTTATATAAAGCGCGAAGCTAGGTTAGGCTTAGGATTTATACTATCGAAGAGGTCTTCGAAGTTATTAACGACCTTTACCTTACCCTTAAGCTTTAGGCGTAGCTCCGTAATACTAAGCTCTTCTAAGTATTAACTATTTCCTTATCCTCGTTATTATCGTTATCGATTAGAGCGGCTAGGGACGGCTAGCGCTAAAGTAACTACTAAGTCTACGTCTTAGGCTCTAGCTAAGAATCCTTAATAAAGGGCTAGGTATCTTAAAGTTCGTCCTCGCTATTAATACTAGGTAGGGCTACTAATAGCGTCCTCGAACCGCGGATCTATAAGTTTATAGTCCTCGACTTCTTATCTAGGCTCTAATAATATAGTAGCTTAATATAGGTAAAAGACTACTTTAACTTCTTAGGACTCTCGTTACTCTTAGTAATAGTCTTAGCTATATTAAGGACTAGCGTCGTATTATAGTAAGGGCTCGTAGAACGTTTACGCTTCTAACTAGCTTAACTTAGTTCCTTAGACGTAGCTTAAATATAAGGAGGACAAGTAGGGCGAATAACGAATCGAGAGGGGTAAACTTACTAAGAAGTACTACTCTAATCCGCTTTAAACTTAGCCTAAGTCTAGCTATAGAGGGCTCTAGTAGTATAGTCTATAGTAATATAGTAGAAGTTTTTATTATACTTAACCCTATCTTAGGTACTCTAGGCGGCGTAGACCTTACTAAGGGAAGGGAAGGTTCCCTTCCCTATAGGGAAGGGAAGTAATATAGTATCCTATAGGAAGGGTAGGAAGGTAGGAAGTAATAGAAATCCCTTCTATCCCTTCCCTTCCTATAGGAAAGGCTAGAAGTATAGAAAGGCTAGAAAGGCTAGAAGCCGTACTAGTCGCCGTACTAGTTAAAGGCTATAGAAACGACGTAAATTAAACGATTAACGATCTTAAACGATTAACGATCTTGAACGATTTAAGTACTACTATTTGCTATATATATAAACCTAATAACCTCGCCTTCTACTAATAAAAGGACCCGGTAGCCTAATATAGTAGGGGGTAGAGCCTTAGAAGGGCGCGTAGCTACTCTAGTACTAGTATCGCTATATAGGTAGCAGTTCTAGGCTAAGTAAGCGTAAACCCCTATAAGCTTTACGCCTAACTATAGATAAGGGCGAGGAGGGAAAGAAGGGTCGTATCCGAAAGAAGCTCTATAAGTACTATCTTTTTACGCTCTCTTTAGCCTTATCTATCCTTTTTAATATACTAACTAAGCTAAATATCTATTATTAAACCTAATAACCTCGCCTTCTACTAATCGGAGCTAGCCTAACCTAGCGGTAAGGAGTCTCTAAGGGCGATATAGCTACTCTAGTACCGGTATCGCTATATAGGTAGTAGTTCTAGGCTAAGTAAGCGTAAAGCCCGACGAGTTCTAACCCGATAAGGAAGACGGCGAGACTCTAGCTTACGACGACCTTTTTTTTTGCTATTCTTAGCCTTGTCTATCGTTTTAATATTCTCCTAACCTACCTAATACTTATTATTAAACCTAATTTACTCGCCTTCGTCTAATAAGAGTCGCGAAGAGAAAGACACTACGGTGTCCTTTTTTTTGCTACTCTTAGCCTTATGTAGTAGTTAGATATACTCTATATCTTTTTATAACGTTAATAGACTTACGTTTTGTTAAGTAATAATCGTTTAGCAATTAGATAAGTTTTCGTGCTAGTTACCGTACTAGTCGTTGTACTAGTCTACCGTAAAGTGCTTTTTTGTAGCCCGCGAGCTTCTAGTTAAGAAGACCGTACTTAAAGGTAACAGAAAGGTCGGATCGACGTATTATAGTAATAGCCTCGCTAAAGATCTAGCGGTTAATTAAGAGGAAGGCGCCGAACTTCTCGAAATAATCTTACTTAAGTAGGGGAAGATCCCTTTAAAGGTTATATAGATAGTCGGATCGACGTATTATAGTAATAGCCTCGCTAAAGATCTAGCGGTTAATCTAGCGGTTAATTAAGAGGACTTTAAAGGATATATAGATTAGGCCGTCCGCCTAACCTACGTCTAATAGGCCGTCTAACGGGTCGCTTTTTAAGAGTCCTTAACGATAGTCTATTTAGCGGTAGATTAGACTATACCTAGGGGATTCGCTACGCTTCGTACAACCGGCTTTCGAACTCCTCCTAAGCCTTCTCTTCGTCGTCGTTAAAGAGTAGATCGTTATCGAGGAGGCTTATAGACTTAGCCTCGAGCTCGCGCCGATCGTTATTAAGGGTAGTACGGGCTATTATTAACGCCGAGAGGGAGGTACTAGTATAGTTACGGTTATAACGGCATTAATATCTAGCTACGCTAAAAAGGCGCTTAACGGCTACTCTAGCTCTAGGTACCGCGAGGATATCTCGAGCTAATTAAGCTACCCGAGGAAACTTAGGTTCGATAGCCTTCTATTGTTTAATCGGATCGCTACTATACGTTTAGATAAGGTGCTTTTAATCTATAATCGATATTAGTAAAGATAGACTAGTACGCTAACTAGTACGCTAACTAGTACGTACCTAAGCGCCTATACTTATCGAACTTATCCTCTACTAATATCTCCTTATTATAAATAGCTTCGTCTTTATTAAATCTAAAGTTACTATCGACTTATTAAGGCTATGTCGCTAGTAATAGTCTAGCGCGGGGGATAAAGTCGGAGTACTTCTTAATAAAGAGCGTCCTTATTAATAACTAGTATTTCGGTTCCTATAACCTATCTCCCTATACGGCTAATTTAAAGAAGGTATTCTTTCGTATAGGTATAAGCAACGTCGCGTGCCTATATAAATAGCTAAGTACGGAGGCTATAGCGGAATAATACTTAATTAGCTTAGCTTTTATAAGCTTAACTATATTAAGTAGGGCGTGCTTCTACTAGTTCTACTTCCTACGTAGGTTTAACTCGGCTTTCTCGAGTTGAACGAAGAGGTTAGAGTAGTATAGGTATATAAGGTATAGAGTTAGGCCTATCGACGAGCTTATTAACGACGTATAGTAAGTAAACGGCTACGCGAGGTGGAGGATTTCCTAGACTTAGAGCAACTCGGTATTATTAATACGGAGGTGATCCTAACCTTCCTAATATAGATACTAGTCGATAAAGCGGTATAGATTAATATATCGGATAAGTATATAGGTAGTAGAATCCTAGCGGGTTTTAATATCTTATACTAGTACTAACGGTCTTATTTGTCGACGTTTCGTATTAAATGCACCCTAGCCGTAACACTTATCGCTAAACGTTTCCTCTATACGTAGCGTGTCTTCTTAGAGTTTTAGGAACTTCTTAAGTCGCTACGTACTAGCGAGAATCCATAAAACAGAGGCTTAGAGCTAGGCGATATAAGCTTAACTAGTACGACTAGTACGGCTTAGAATTATACTTACCTTAGCGAGAATATATAGATATCTATATTCTTCGTTAGCGGTCCTAGCGTCTTCGATAAATTACTTCTACTCCTTTTTATTATAGTTCCGTTTAAACTTATCGTTCGATAGACGAATCTTAAGGGCGGTATATAGATTACTAATAGCGAGCTAAATAACGTGTACGAGGTATAGTACTAGTTGCGGCTATTTCTTTAACTCCTCTTCGGTTAGTTCTAAGCCTATAATAGTTATAGTTAAGCTCTACCTATCTAGAGTCGTAACCTATACTACTAGTAGCGCTACCTAGCCGTCCCTAGTACCTATACTACCGTTTAGGTAGGTATTATTAGTATACGCTCGAAGACAAGAGAGGCTATAGTAATATTAGATAGGAAATAGGGGTAGTAGGCTTTTCGAGCTTATATAGTAGTATAAAGCATCTTATTATTCGAAGCGTTATTAGTCGTAAACGCCGAGATCCGCTCCTTTAGGTTAAAGTTTATTATTATCTAATCTACGTATTAATAGAGGTTTACGCTAGTATACTACCCCTTAATCTCGGCGAAGGATAGGAGCTCCTTATAGTACGTCTAGTCTTAATCGATCTAAAAGCCCTTAATACTAAGAAAGGCTAGTCGACGATTAGAGGTACTCTAGGCGTCGAGGGTAATAGCTACCTTCGAATCGATACTCTTAGGATAGTATAGTTTGTTACGAATCTTCTTAATAATGTTACTAGTAGTGTCCTTAATCCGGCGGCGGACCGTTAACGGTAATAGTATCTTTACGTCCTTATATAGGCACTTAAGGCTCCTCTATATATAGATATTCTTAAAAAACGTTACTAGTACGCTAGTACTAATACAAGCGTTCACCTAATAGATTCTAAAGTCGTAAGAGCTATTAGCTTCGAATCCGTCTTTATATACCGCGTTTTCGGCTAGCTTCTACCTCTATAAATCGTTAGCGTACTAGTCGGCGTGCTAGTTAGCGTACTAGTTAGCGTACCTAAACTCGAAATCCCTCGTTAAGGTCGAGCTAGCGTTTCCTTCTACTTATAGTCGATACCTATAAGTCCTTATAAGATTTCTTCTCTAGGTGCCGCTTTAATCTAGAGTTGCCTATATTATTAATACTCGGGTACTTTAGTACGGTACGATAGACCTTATAGATAACCTTAGGCTCGCCGTTAGAGATCTATATACCCTCTTCGAATACTGTCTATTCCGTAGCCTTTTTCGTAGAGCCCTATTATATAAATCGCTTCTTCGCTTTCTCTTCTCCGACTCGTAAATATATTAGGTTAGTATAGGGGGTGTAACTATAGAAGTCGATAAACTACTTCTTATATTCTCGATCGAAGATATAGTAGTCCTCTCTCTTCGTAAATATTATAGCTACTCGGGTATTATCTTTATTAGTATTATATATAGGCGTACGCTAGCTATCGAGGGAGTTAGAGACTCGTAAACGCGTCCTTAACGAAGGACTATTATTCGTAGGCTCTTATAACGAAGCTACCGCTTAATATCGTAGAGAACGCCGTAGTATATTCGTTAGCGATATAGTAAACGATAAATTGTCGTTAGAGTCGAGGTAGGTAGTAGAAAAGGCTCGGCTAGTACTACGAGTAGGTATAAGAGGGAGTATTAACTATAATATAGTATAGAAACGCGCTAGATAGTATACGTAAATAATAGTATAGGAAGGAGGAAGGAAATAGTTATAAATTTCCTACTAGAAGTTCCGGAAGCTACGGGAACGCTCCTACTACTACTTTAATACTTAGTAGACTACCTACTAGAGCTACTCGCTACTCGCTACGCTAGCTATACTATACGAGCTCCTTATAATAAAGATTATTATACGCTTAACTATAAAAAGATAAGCGAGCGTTAATAGTAAGATAGCGTTAAAGTATAGAGTAGATACCTCGTCTAATAATTTCGAAATCGCGGGTCGTTATCGCTAAGCCTACTATATTAAGCCTAGTATAGGCTAGCTAGCTAGCTTCTACGGTAAATGCCGAGGCTACTAGCGCCTACCTTTAACCTCCGAGCTACGAGTACCCTTATTATTATTACGACACCTACTTTACACATATACGACTAGCTTCTTATATATTATGCGATATAGATAGATATAGTAAAATCCTATATACTAAACTTCTTCTCTTCTTTTATAGCTTCCTTCGGAAGTACCTTAGTATATACGAATACCTCTATATATCCGAACCTACTAATAGAGCTATGTTACATCCTCTATTAAGATCTACCGCCTATAACCCTTCTTTAGCTCTATTACCTACTTAGCGACTATAGGTGGGTTAGTCTATAGGCGCCGGGTTATATTTTTAGTAGTTAGTACGAGGGTAGAAGACATACCCGTCTTCTTCTAACTTCTAACCTTCGAGCGTTCGACAATACGCCCTCGCGATATCGCACCCTAACAGATTCGACATAAATAAGAGTATTTATAAGAGCAACGCTAGCGTAGCTATATTAAGAAAAGATATAAGAATATAAGAAATACGAGATATACGATATTCGGTATATAGGAGCTTCGGTACGAACAACCTAGCACTATAGAATAATAGATACAATAGTTTAGCTATAGAAAAAGGCTCGAGTCTGTAGTTAGTTAAACGAAATAGGTACACACGGAAAACTAGAGATTATATTATTAGGTAGACGTATCTAATAGGCGAAGCTTAAACACGTACTATACGAACACTCGAAACCTTAGGAAATTAGAAGGGCAACGCTATACTTTACTACTCGGCGGAAGTAGGCATAGTAGAAACCCTAATAACTACTTCTCGCGAACACGATAACTACCCTCGGTAATACGCTCTCCTTTATTAAAATTAGATACTATCTACGGATAGCCGAGATCGCGCCCCGACTTAACTACCTTCGGACTATTAAGATTCGAAACCGCTATAGGATAAGGCATTTAGAAGAGTCGTTCTAGGTAGGAGCTTAGAAAGGGGTAACTACTCGTAAGGCTACGATCCCTAGAATAAGGTTTGTCTCTCTAGATCGAAGCCGCTAACTAAATCGTAGCTGCCTAACATAGTAATAGCTATTAGGCCTATACGTATAGGAAGGAAGTATTAATATACAACCTTACCTCCGGACCTCGCTAAGAAGAACTACTATTAATTAGTACCTTATACTTCTAGTAATAGCGAACTCGTTACTAGTACTACACCTGTACTATAACTAGTACTACTCTTGTATATTACTTTGTACTATACATACCTATATCCTTACTTTCTATTACACGCTTGCTATTTAAACTATTTGATTTATATCTATCTATCTATATCTATACCCTATTACTATACTCGGCTTAAGGCTATGTCTTATTGTTACCTAAGTTGTAAAAGCCTTACAAAAACATTACTTCTGCCTGTTTTAATTGACAAGGACGCTTTCGTATCCAATTTGTATCCCTCGTGTTACTAAACAAGTAACAAATCCTTATATCTTGCTTTTATACCCTACTAGGGTACGAACGATCTACTACTAGGATTCCGACTACTAGCCCCTAGGACTAACTACCTTCTACTACATACTTTACTAGAGGAAGTAGTTTAAGCAGATCTAAGTTACCTCTTATAAGTAGCTCGCCGCTATAAGAGTCTAGGTTAGGAGAAGAGTCTCCGATCGATTAACCTTTAAGATAGGAAGATCCTAACGCTAACCCCGAGTTCCGTAACCTACTAGTAGACCTTAGTCCTTCTAAGCCGAAGGTATCTACTACCGACAGATCTTCTAGCTCTAAAGAGGTTAAGACTCCTACCTCGGAATAGTTACTAACTAGAGCGAGTATAAGTACTACTACTAGAGTCCCTACTTTACGTCCTCTACTTCTTAACCGCGGGAGATCCTATCGTTCCTAGATAGCTACTCCTATTACTACCGCTAATGCTAGTAATAGTAATAGTAGGGGAAGTAGCTAGACTACCGGGTCTTCTACTAGTACTACTTAGTAGGCCGATCCTTAGGCTATTATTTAGTAATTAGCTTTAGTTCTTCCTAACTTACGGCCTAAAATGCCTATACTAGGCTTAAGTAAGAATCCTCTCTTCGATAGGAAGAATGTCTCCGCTTTTATCGATCGCTTTAATAACTTAATCGCCGAGTATAACCCCGACTTAACCGATACTAAGAAGCTGTCTCGCTTCCGACTAAACACCGACCTACTAACTCGCCCGCGTGTAACTCGAGTTCTAGAATACGAAGATAGGGACTATAAGAAGTTTCGTATCGAGGTTGCTCGCGAGTTTACCTAGACTAATACCTTTATACTCCTTAGAACCCGCTAGTACCTAGAGCAACTTACTAGTACTAATCGTTCTATAGGGGACGACTTGTCTAGCTACTACCGCTAGTTTATTACCGTAAGCGAGAAGATTAAGAAGGTAGATATAGAAGACAACTCCCGTACCCGACTATTCCTCTAAGGGCTCCCTAATTAGTTATAGCGGAAGCTATATTAGAAGTTTAACCTATACCCTTTGCGCGAGTATAGCTTCCGGGAGTTCGATAAGATCTTCGATAAAGCTATACGCCTAATCGAAGGGAATAAAGGGTACAATCTTGCCTAGAAGGAGACGACTATATAAATAAAGACTCTATAGAAGTCTGTCGAAGATAGATAACCTATATTAGATGTTAGCTTGTCTTATATTTCGAATATTACTCCGGCTTCTTATAATGCTAAGATTAGCTTACTTACCGATCGACTTTACCGTATAGAAATCGCTATAATGTAACGCTAGTACCTAAGTAGAGTAATACTACTTAACCCCTAAGCTACGGATTAGATAAGAAATATCTCTAGTAGATATAATACTAGAGTCTTCGCTATATAGTAGAGGAAAGCTCCCCTAATAGGTCCTACTATAGCCGACAAGTACTAGAACTACGGTAAGCCTAGTTATACTAGCGCCTCCTACGAGATATTTAAGATATTCCTTAATACTAGCTACTACTACCTATTAGATAACAAGTAGTACTTAGGACCGAAGGGTAGCTATAACCCGAAGTCTATAACTTAGCGATAGGATAGGACTAAACTAAAGTTATATAGCATACTACTAGCTATTCGAATAGAGTAGCCTACTAAGAAGATCGCCTTTACGGGAACTAATACTAATAAGTTTCTAGCTAAATAGAGAAGTAATAATAGCTCTATTACTAGAAATTCTACTCTAAGTTCTATAGCGCTACCTACGTTATCGTCGGCTAAGGTCTACTTCGCCGGGGTTAGCGAATCTAAGGAACCGTATAATCCTACTTTCTAGTATATACAACGCTCTAAGATTATCGAAGAAGCTACGGATACCTTCGATTAGTATAAATATAGATCCTTCTATGTTACTCCTAAGTACTTACTAGATAGAGACTATTACTCTAATACTACTACCCGCTCGTAGGAGAAGATAAGCTTAACTCCGAAGATACGATTTACACCTACTAGAATTCTTAAGAATAAGGAACGTAAGTAGTCCTTAGTAGCTAAGACTCGGTAACTTCGTACTAATAATACCCCTATCGCTAACCTTCTAGAATCCTATAACTAACTTCGCCGCTCGGATCTTTAGCCTAGGGTTAAGGATATAACTAAGGATTCTTAGACACAAACTTAGACTATAGACTAGAACTATTCCTAGCGTAAGGAATCTATAACAGATAGGGGTAATAATAAGTTTAAGGATACCGTACCTCTTAACATACTAGTTACGGCTCGCCGAGGTAAGCCTAAGAGTAAGGCATTTCTATATTACGTCTACGCCTATAGCGGGGGAAACGACAAGCTATTCTAGAGCAAACAGGTAATAAATGCTCCTCTTAATATTATAGTCGGCGATATAATAACCTATAACGCTACCTTTACGAAGTACTAGTCGTAGAGAATCCTTAATAACTCCGAATTTATAGACGAGCTTAAGAAGTATAGGGAGACACCGTAGACGAGCGCTATAGTACAAGTCGATTTACCTAATCGATATATGTCTATAGCCGTCTAACTCCCGTAAGATAATATAAGATACTCTAGACTACCTAAGGCTAGTAAGTTATATAAGGATAGTACGAAAATTAATCTTTCCGGAGTAATAACGGATCTAGTTCTTACTCCTAGCCCTTAGGTAATAGCTACTATTAGACACATTAAATATACCGTCCGCGCCTTAATCGACGAAGGATCTAAAGGCTATATTATTAGTTATAAGCTAGCTTCCTAACTCGGGCTTCCTATTATAGGTAATATAAACATAAATATAAGCGGAGCTAGCGGGCTATACTAGTTTAGTAGAGTAACTCGCAATCTAAAGATTACTATCTATAGTATAACCTTCTTCTAGGATTTCTTAGTTTCGGTTTCTCCCTCTACTCTATTTATTCTAGGACGTCTATAGTATCGGAAGGTTCGACTAACTAGCGTTAACTACGATAATAGCGTATAGGAAGGAACTATTACCGATCGGCGAGGGAATTCCGTCTACTTTACTAGTATCTAGGCTAACATAACTAGATATAAACGAACTAATAATATCCTTCGTAGTCCTAGGCTAGCCCTAAAATTATAGGGGAATCGATGCCTACGCTAGTCTCCCCTATCTTAGTAGGAGTATATACTATCTATTAGGATAGTATTTATAATAAATCTTCGGATTCCTAAGGATCTTAGGACCCTCTAAAGGGCTTACGCCCCGAGATTAACGGAGAACCTAAGTTTTTAACGTTCGTACCCTACTAGAGTACGAACGTAGGAATTAACTATTACGCTCCCGGATTAAATTCTCTACCTTCTAGATCTTCTATATCCGCGTTCGCGGTATTTAAAAGAGGGAGGGGAGTTGAAAATTCTTACCTTAACGTTACTACCGCCGCTAAATTACTACCTAATATCGCTAAAGCTAGATTTCTCTATATCGAGGACTAGGATAACGATAATATTAAGGGCATTCTCCTCGCCGCAACTATTAATAAAGCGGCTCGAAGACTAAGGAGATAGGCTTATACTCGCCCGCCTATTAGTATAACCGCCGATATATATACTATATATAAACGGAAGGCTAAGAAAGTTCGCCCTATTAAGGAAGATAGTTCGAGAACCGACGGATTAAAACCCGGCGGATCCCTTACCTAGCGTAACGATTGCCTAGCCTACGAAGTAATACTACCCCTAGGAACTAGTAAGTTTAATAGGAAATACTTAATTAAGAAGTTTTCTAATATTCCTAGAGGAAGCTAGCTAACCTAGGAACGTCTAGATACTATTAAGATCGGTATAGACTTACTCCCTCTAGAGCTAGAAATAATCTACGAGATACTCTATAATAGAGAAGCTACTATAGCCTATAGCTTTAAGTATCTAGGACGAATTCGGGAAGAAGTAATTAGACTATAGTATATTCGGACGATACCGTATACGCTATAGTAATACCTAGGCTTCCGTTTAAACCTATTACTTCGGTCTATAGTTAAAGGTATAATTCGCGAACGGCTTAAAGCGTAGACGATCGAATCTAGCTACTCGAGCTATCGGAATCCCTACTTCCTAGTTAGGAAGAAGTCTACTAGGCTAGAGAGAACCTATCGGCTTATTAATACTACTATTAAGATTAATAAGGTTACTATTCGAGATACTAACTTACCCCCGGATACTAATAGCTTCTCGGAAGACTTTACTAGGTATAAGATAGCGAGCTTAATCGATATCTTCTCCGGATATAATTAGGTTACTCTATATAAGTCCTATAGAGACATTATAGCTTTCGATACGCCGCTTAGATTGTTCTAATAGACTACTCTTCCGTAAGGAGCTACAAACTTAGTTACTTAGTTTATAAGGGCTATTACTTAAGTACTAATAGCCTATATCTCCTATCGAGCTCGGCCTTTTCTAGACGATATTAGTATTAAGGGCCCGAAGATAGATTATAATAGGGAATATATTAAGCCTAGCCTACGGAGATTCGTCGTTAAACATATTATAGTAATCGATAAAGTCCTTACGGATCTAGAACGTGCCGGGTGTACTATAGCTAGGAAGAAGCTCTAACTTCTTTATAAGAAGGTTAAGATTATAAGCTATATAACTAATAAGTTTAGTCGCTACCCTAATATAGTACGAGTACGAAAGATACTAGAATAGCCTACCCCTACCTACTAGAAGGATATTAGGATCTAGATAGGACTAGTTATATACTTCCGGATCTAGGTGCCTAAACTAGCTATTCGAGGAAAGCCGCTCTTCTAACTCCTACGGAAGGATACGGAGTTTGTCTAGGAATAGAAGTATTAGGATACTAAGGATACTATTGCCCGTCTCCTCGTCGAAGCTCTAGCCTTAAAGTTAATCGACTACTCTAAGGAAGGAGGAGGTATCGTACTTATAGTTAATACTTCTAGCGAAGGTTTTAGAGTAGTCCTTATATAATACGATCCGAAGAACCCTAAAGTTCGATATCTAGTCCGATTCGAATCTAGCCTTTTTAGTCCTCCTAAGTAGAAGTATAATACTAGAAAACGCGAATACCTTAGCGTACTAAAAGCATTACGGAAACTAAAGCTATAGTTGTTTAGTGTCTACTTTATCTTAGAAGTAGATACTAATACGCTAATATATTAACTTAATAAGGCTTTATCGGATCTACCGAATATAGCTATTACCCGATAGATTATATAGATTCGGCTATTTACCTTCGAAGTTCGATATGTACCTAGAACTAAATACTCTACTCCTAATAGCCTGTCTCGTAAGCCGGCTATAGAACAAGATTACGAAGAGCTAGTAGAGGAAGAGGATATTAAGGCTATAATCGACGACGACTTCTACCTTATATACCTAGTATAGCGAACTAATCCTCTATAGGAGGATACTAGTATTCTTAATTACCCGGAGTATTATAATAAGACTTCCTAATAGCTAGCCTAGATTATAGTAAAACGCCGCCGCCCGCGAGGGATAATACGCTAACGATACCGTATACTAGTATTATAGTTAAGGAAATTCGTAGTCTAAGGTAGTGTCTTGTTCCGGCAACCTTATAAGTATACTCTATTATAGCGTGTTATAGACTAACCCTACGTATAGGACTAGATCCTATATACCTTCTACGAGAAGAATAGCTACCGTAGCACTAACATTATGTTTAATATAATTTAGCGTAGATACTAGTAGGAAGGGCTATATCTATCTTACTCTAAGCATTTTAAATTATACGGTCTATGTAACTACCGGAATAGACACCCTCGGCTAGCTAAACTCCGCCCTACTATATAGAACTTCGTTAGCGAAAGATAGGCTATAGATCCTGTCTATATTAATGCCTATAGGTGCCTACTCGTAGTAAGGGAGGTACTTAGTAGATAGATCGAAGTTAAGTATGTTAACTACTCTTCTAAGAAAGTAATAGCCCGGATTATCGCCGACTAGCTATATACCGATGTCTTCTGCCGGTATAGAACCCCTCTAGAGATTATTCTTAATAATACGAAGTAGTACGCTAGTAAGGTAGCTCGTCTACTTACTAGCCTAGGTATTAAGAGAGTTCGTATCTCCCTATATAATCCCTATTCGAATACCTAAGTTAAAGTTAGATATCGGCCGTTACTAGATACCCTTACTAAACTTACGAATAGCACCCTAACTAGGTAGAGGAAATAGGTTCCTACTATTGCCTAGGCGGATCGAACGATAACTAATAGTCGAACTAGCTAATCTCCCTATACTATTATGTTCGGGTATAAAGTAGTACTACCTATTAAAGTCGAATACCCTACTACTACTATCCGAGATTAGGGTATAGTTCGTAACCGTAGAACACTTCTATAGTATCGCGCTAAACAACTTTAGCGAATAGAAGGATTACTTAAGGAACTCTAGGCTCGCTAAAAGCGGATAAAGGCTACTACGAAGTAGTACTATAATAGTCGTAACAATATTAGCTTCGAGGAATTCTAGCCTAGCGATACGGTCCTTATATATCGTACCGAAGACAAATATAACAAATCCGACAAGTTGTCCTTCCGCTAGAAAGGTCCCTTCCGTATTAGAGAAAGAGACATAACTAGCTTCTCGAAGCTAGAACGGCTATACTCCTATCTACTAGAGGAACTAGATAGTACTAAGATAGATAGGACCTTCGCGTACTATCTTCTTAAGAAGGTTACCTACCTATTCCGTACGATAGAAGAGAATGTTAGCGATCCTACCCCTAATATCGCTAAAGCTAATTAGCCGCGACTATTTAAGGCTAAAGATAAGGATAAACCGGAAGATAATAATAATCTTAAGGAAGAAGACCTATAGTTTACTAAGCTAGGTATCGCTTATCCGTAGTTAAGCCTCCCGCGGCTAAGCTCTAAAGAAAGGGAAGGGTACTAGAGGTACGACTAGCTAGATTTTCTTTACTAGAGGTACGACTAGCTAGATTTTCTTCGAAATTCTTACTTAATACTCTATTCGACCTATTGGCCTTATAACTAAGGGCTATATACTTTTAGAAACCTATTACTCTCTAGATCGCGCGTAAGCCGAAGTTAACGGGGTACTCTTATACGATATAGGCTTTCGCTTCTACGCTAGCTCGTAGTCCTAGTCGCCGTCTTTATCTTCCTCGATATACTCCTTATAGATAAGACGATAGTCTATACGTATACGCCTTTTATTACTATCTATAACCTCCTCGTTACATGCTAGACCTCTATACGCCTCTAAGGGATTACGATATCGATAATCCCGTACTTTTACGTTTATACCCTAGCGGGGTACGAACGTCTAACGGTAGAAAACTAGCTATAATTTCGGTAATAGATAGGTACTAGCTATCCGCGAGCTCTTCTAGAATTGCGATTGTAGTAATAAGTAAAGGGGGGGAGCAAGGAATATAAAATAGTTCCCTAAGGTAGTTATAAGCCGTAACTTCCGTATTAGGAATAGCGCTAGCTACGTATAACTTCCTATTACCCTCGCGCCTTTAGCTATTCTTCTACTACGTAACGACCGATACTTTCAAGCGGTAACTTAATCTACGCCTCCGCCTATTAGTAAAGATCGCTATTATACTAGCTACTGCCTTCGAACCCTATACTATTAGATCTACCTTACCTATTCGCTAAGATATTAGATCTCGAAGCCGTCGAGTTAGTCTTAGAGACCGAGTCTAAGGAGCTCTAGTTAGAGCGTAACTATATCCTTAGCTTGCCTATAAATAGCGGCTATAAATAAGAGGCTCGCCGATAGCGTATCCGCGATATCGAGAATACTATCGAGCACCTTAAAATAGATCGTAATTAGATCCGCTCTACTCTAATCGGTAAATAGAATAGAATATCGGACATTATAGATGCCTTTATCCACGACTACCTCGCCGCCTACCTAGGAGCGACGGTTGTTTCTACTACGGTTACCGAGGATTATATATTTCGAGTAGTAGAACTAAGACTATAGGCCTCTCGTCTATAGTATTAGATCTTCCGCCTTATAGAACAAGGTACTAGAGGATAACGTAACGACGATTAGGGCCCTCGCTTTAATATTAACGAGATCCGCGCTAATCTAGATCTGCTTTAGTAAGATATTACTCTATAGGAACGTATCCTTAACGAGTATACTATCGTAGGGAACGCCCGTCTTCGCTAGGATATCGATCTATAGCGTAAGCTCGAGAGTCGTCGTACTTACTATCCTCCTAGCTATTATAAATCTCGCCGCTCTATCTATCGTCTAGGCTATCGTAATAATACTACTAGCCGTACTAATAGTACTACCTACGGTCCTTAACTTCCTATTAATACTAACTTTATTATAAGAAACATCGATAGTGTCGATAGACTGTTCCTAAACCCTCTAAACTAGTAAGCTACTTAGATCGACGCCTAAGTTCGCTAGCTTAATACGTAAGAAAGGAATACCTACCGTAGTCGTACTAGTCTAGATAGCCTACTTCGATAAGAGAGGCCCGAGAACAATCGAGTTACTAAGGATTAGAGTCGTACTATATAGGCTAATCGCCGCCGCCTTAAGCGCCTATAAGAATAGTACTATACGATAAGATTGCGTCCTAAGTAAGTAGTATTAAAAGAAGTATATTAGGAATAGAAAAGGGATATTACTAGGGAGAATTAGACGGAAGGATTAGGAGTTAGCTTATAGTAATAGCTACTTCTTCTCCGCGAACCTTCTAGTTTAGGGCTCTTTAGTATAAAAACCTTTATCCCTCCTTTTAGTCGCTACTCCTATATCTATTGCCTACGTCTCGTACCTATAGGAGAAGTAATATTAAGAACGGCTCGTTACTTTTACGATCGTACTCCGCTAGGGTATAAAAGGTTAGAACCGCCGCTACCCGGTACCTACGCCGCCTCTACGCTATTAGGTAATACTCGTAGATTGTTAGTATATCTAAAGTTATTACTAAAGTAACTAGGTCTGGAACTAAAGGCTTCTAATAGATTATATATAGTAATTTCCTAATTAGGCCTAGCGGCTGTCGCTAGTATAACTTCCCGCCGCTACTCGAATATTAACCTTCTCCGCGTCGTACTACGACTCGTACCTTTTACGATAGATCTAAGCTTTCCTCCTCTAAAGCCGCGAGAGCTTTATTAAAAGCTAAACGCCTACCGTACAAGAATTACTTCCGCCGACACCGCTAATATAAGCGATATCCGCGCTCTAAAGGGTGTCGTCCGCCTCGAGGAAGCTAAGCTTATATAGGAAATATAGTACCTATACTCCCCTACCTATACTAACTAAGGAGCGCTTACTTATATAGAAGCAACTACGCGCCGTATTAGCGAACTTAAGCGTACTATTCGCTTACTAAGGGATATAAGGGAGGAGCTAGATAACTTGCTATAAGATAAGACTTAAGATAGTAATCGGATAATAAACGAGTAGTAGTAAACCTTCCTTAACCGCTAGTACTACTTACCTTCTACTACTAAGAGATAGTAGTATTACGCTAATACGGTCGAGCCCTATATTCTAGCTTCGCGGCTAAATACCTCTATCGTCCGCCTATTACGTATAGGAGCGTAGAACTAGAGGCTCGGAGAGCCTAACCCTACCTTTAACCTTAACGAGATCTACCTATTACTTTAGGCTAGTAATTCTAATACTCGCCTATAGGATCGTATTATCGATAAGTACTACGCTAGGGACGACTTCTAGGGACGCTAGACTCTTAGTATATAGTAGGATCTAGAGCGCTACCGTACCTAGCCTAACCCCTATACCTTCGATAGCTATCGATCTATCTTTCGCCTCGGTACTCCTCCTTTAACGACGCTAGCGCCTAGCACCTACTTATTCCCTAGCTAGCTATAGGTGTCTATTCGCTAGAGAATTCGTAACGGTATAGTTATAAACTAGACGGAGTATAAGGCTAACCTTACTCGCTAGTATACTAATCTAGAGCGCTAGCGTAAAGAGGTTAACCGCCTAACGGGCCTATAGCTAGCTCGGTATTTCTATATACCTTCTAATATAATAAGGGTAATACCGAGTTGTCGCTATAAGATTATCCGCCTAGCCTAGGATAGGTACTCTAATACTTTAAGCTTAGAGAGGTATAGATAACTTTAGGCCTAGGAGTTAAAGATAGAGGTATAGACAGGATATATAGTAGCGGCTGTTTGCTAATTATATCGAGCCTCTAACTTTAAGGTCTACTAGTAATATAGCTTACTTCTACCTTCTCCTTCTTTCCTTTATTATATCTATCTATGTTCCCGTTATCTATATAGTACGGGAAGATTATATTATATCCTTTCCCTTCTATTCTAGTCTAGCTTTATCGGTTTCCTATCTAGATAAGACAAGTTCCCTACCTTTATCGAGGATCCTCCGAAGTATATTATCGATTCTAGACTATAACTTCCGTAATAGTACTATATTACTAGGGTAGCTTAGCACCTCCTATAATTTATACCCCGCTAGGGTACGAACGTAAGAGCCGGATCCCTAGACGATCTATAATAACCCCGCTCGGCTAGATAGTATATTCTCTCTATATACGTGCTACTTATATCCGAATAATATAGATTGTACCTTTCGCTATAGCCGTATTTAGGAAACTTATCTCGGTTATCGAGACCGAATCTCTAGAGCTCTAGATAGAACGAAACTATATTCTCTAGTTACCGTCTACCCCTTACTCTATATAGGAAACTCGTCGATAGCGAGTACGCGAAATTAAGGATCTAATTAAGTACTTGGAACGTAACTAGACTAAACTACGCTATGTTTAAGCTCGGGAAGAAGAAGCTACCTAGTAGTTAGCCTAACCGATTCCTACGGACTTTAGGGAACGATACCGAATCGATGTTATCGAACTACGCCTCGCCTAGCGTCGCCCTCGAACGCCTATTATCCGGCTTATATAGAGAGGCGCTAGAGATTAGCGCGATAATAATAGATACCTACGCTTTAATACTAACGAAATCGACGCTAAACTATAACTACTATAAGAAGAGATCGAGCTATAGGAGGCGATACTTACTAAATATACTACTAAGGGTAATACGTAGAGGCGTTAGATAGTAGATCTATAATAGGAGCTAGAGAATCGGCGAAGATACCCTACCCCTAGATCTCGAGATTCTCGCCGCTTAATCTATTAGCTTAGGTATACTAACGACTATACTAGACGGACTCCTAGAACCGCTACTAGCCTACCCTTTATTATTAGAACTAGCTTGCGTATTCGACAAATCGATAGGCGTAAGATACTCCTTATTAATTCCCCCGACCTATAATTAGTACTATTTTAGGTACTAGACTACCGATAGAGGGCTACGTTCCGAATAGTAGCTAGCTTAGATCCTCCTCTCCGACAATAACGCCTAGAGTTTAGCGCTATTCTAGACGATTAGATCTAAGTTCTTACCCCTACTCGACTCCGTAGGTACTCCCGCTACGAATAGGTATATACTAGAGATATTCTAAGGATTGTAGGGAAGGCCTTTAACGGAGTACCTATTTTAGGCTAAATTAGACTACCTATAGTTAAGTAGTTAGCCTTCGGATATCGCTTTTACGATTATACCCCGCCGGGGTACGAACGCCTAACCTCCCTAACTAGCTACCTATACGACTCTATAGGCTACGTATATATATAGGGACGATACTATTATCGCCTCTCTCGCTTAAGAACTAAACTAGACCCCCTCGCTTCCGGATTTACGATACTAGCTCTCGATATACCGTTATCTAATTAACTACTATATATAGCACGTGTTATAGTATAGCTAGCTAGTTATAAGGTATCCGAATACGTAGAACCTATACGAGTAATTTAGAAGCGCAAATATTTATAGTTTGCTAAAGATACTACGTATAACTATAGCGGCTTAGCCTATAAAGCTAGCTACCGCTATAGGTACTTAAGCCCCCTTCTATTCCGCTAACCTCTTAACTTTAATAATACCGACAATACTACCGCCTTTAGTACCTCGAACCTTCCGACTTCTTCGAGCTCTTCCTCTATTAATAGTTCTACTCTTACCGACTTTACCGAATACCTACCGATAACCCTATTACCTTCTACCTACTCCGACGCTATAGCGCGCTCTAGAGGTAGAGCGCTAATACCCGCCGTACTAGCTAGCTCTAATCTAGCCTATAGTCTCGTAAAGCCCGGTAAACTTAAGGTATTATAACTCCTTAGGTCTATAGACTATATTAGAGACTTCTACGACCGCTAGTTCCCCTTAGTTACCGACGATTCCCTAAGCGTGCTTAACAAGAACTTGAATTAGCTTAGCGACTTCCTTAAGACTCTAAGCGACGAGAATAAGACTAACTTTACTAACTTTATCTACGTATATACTAACTACTTTATCGAGGGGCGGTCTATTGGTATACTAGAAATAGTAGATCGTATTAAGAAAGCTACTAATATAGCGCCTAATCGTCGTAAATATAAGGCGCTAGATAAAGTATTAACGTAGGGAGAAAAGGCTCGTAATCGGTATATAGTACTAAGGAAGGCTATAGCTTTATAGCTATCTTTACCTATTAAGCGTTACTTTATATAGTACTTCCTCGACATTAGCGCACCGCCTTAGCGACAGAAAGAGTTTACTACCTTTATCCTTAGCTATAAGGATTAGAAGGCGGTCGCTCCTCGTATTAGTAAGGCCTTTATTTAGAGACTTATAGACTAGAGAGGTAAGGGTGGCCTAAGTAACAACTATTAGGTCGAGTAGACTAATCTAGATACTATCGATAATAGCAAGAAGAAGCATCTTATTAATACTATCGATCTTAACTTAGCGGAAGTATAAGACTAGCTAACGAAGAATAACCTCGGACTATACTTAGAAGATTAGTTCCTTTACCTAGTCGATCCTCGTATCTAGGAAGAGTTATAGACACTCGCACCTAATACTAGCTTCTTAAATTAGAATAAGTAGCGAGGACCTTCTCCTACTAGCGGCCGTCCTCGAACTAATACTAACCCTACTCCTCCTTCGATTTAAGAGAAAGCCGCTCTATCTTAATAAGGTCCTACTAGAAACCTACGCCCTTATACGAAGCTACTGCCTTTAAACTTAGGATAGGGTTAGAATCCTCCTCGACCTAGTTACTAGCGCTCTATATCTAATACCTTACCTAACCGTCCGAAGAGTAACCCTACTTCTAGCTAAGTTACGCCTACGTAATAGTCGCCTACTCCTCCTCGCTCTAGTAGCTATAGCCGAACTAACTCCAGTCTTCCTCGTACTAGATTAGGAAACCTTCCCTAATCTAGCTCTAGTAACTTCTCTCGTCCTATATCTAGTACTTTCGGCAACTCTCCTATAGTATCTAATTATAGCGGCATATTACTACCTAGTAATAAGAAGTCTTAGATCTATAACAAGTACCTAGGATTCGTAGATACTACCCTAATCGCTTAGATTAATTATACTAACAAGAATAAGCCGAAATTTACTAATAATTAAGTCCGGTAGTATCTTAAGGATTATAACGAGAACGGTAAGCGCTAATACGCGAGCCCGCTCTACTATAATTACTTGCGACTGTTTATAAGTAGGATCCTAGGAATACTAAACCGATAAGGTAACTACGCTACCTTAACGAGTAAGGTTAGAGCTATAGTTACTACTAAAGATAACCTTAATAGGTTCCGCCGTTAGAACCCTAACTAGTTCGATATACTTTACCGCCCTAACGTCCCTTCTAATACTCTCGGTCCCTATCGCTTTATAGCCTAAACATATAATATACCTATAAGCTAGAAGATTCCTTTTCTAAACTTAGCCCTAGCTATATCGTATATAGTAGGCGAACTAAGTAAGGACAACTAGGAGAAGAACGGTAACCTTACCTTAAAAGGCCTCTTTAACTAGTAGGAGAGTCCCTTCTACGCTAAGAACCCTAGAAACAATCTAGCCTTAGCTAGGAATACTATCTACGATGTTACTATAGATAAGGTGCGGATATATCGATAGTACTAGCGCTTAATTCGAGAGAAGCATAACCTAGGATAGGGACGTACTATAGTTTACGGATTAATTTAGTAGTTAATAAGAACTAACCCTATCTACTACCTCCTCTATATACTACTACGCCTAGACTCTTACCCTACCCTTATATTATACTCCTACTACATTAAGGATTAATATAGGGCTAGTAGTACTAAGGAGAGTAATATAGGAGCTTAAGCCTTCCGCTACTTAGATTTTAATATCGAGCGTATACATACGCCTAAGGGTAGGTAGAATATAATATAGGGCTTACTTACTCTTCTAGCCGAAGATACTAGCGACTATACTATTATTATCCCTAGTATATATAAGCGTAAGAAGTAGAATCCCTAGGTAAAGTTACTTAAGGAGCGCCGAGGACTATAATCTAAAGCTAAGATCGAGACTATTAATAAGAAGATATAGATACTAGAGGATACTAAGAAGTACGATACTAACTAGAAGCCTATTCTATACGGTAAGCTCGACGTTCGAATTTCTATACCCTCTTTACTATATAGTACCTAGAAGTAGACTAAGAAGCGGATTAACTTGTTCCCCTAGCTCGTTAAGGTAGACCCCTAGGGAGAAGTACTTAAGATTCCCGGTAGTAGTAGCTAGACTAATCTAAATGCGTCTTACCGCGATCTCGTAGCTCTAAAGGCAACACCTTCTAGATTCGCTAACATCTTCGGTAAGATCCCCTTCCGCTTTCCGGCTACGATTAAGATAGATTCAACTTAGCCTATTAGCGATACGTTAATTACTTAGCGTCGATAGTCCGATCCGATAGTTATTAATAACTAGTATAAGATATACCGTATATTATAGGAGTATTATAACGCTAGACCGAATAACGCTAACTCTAGGTAGTTAATCTAGCTTCGTAAGTATCGCACTACGGCTACGA
Source organism: Zasmidium citrigriseum (assembly GCA_002786025.1). Lineage (NCBI taxonomy): Eukaryota > Fungi > Ascomycota > Dothideomycetes > Mycosphaerellales > Mycosphaerellaceae > Zasmidium > Zasmidium citrigriseum. Next base: position 185,649 of record NHNW01000033.1, on the reverse strand, counting down.
ATAAATTCTATAAGAAGTAGGCGGTCGTCTAGGGAATAGAGAAGAAGGCCTTCGGCAATAACTCCTACTTTAATAATAATAGGGACTTTAGTAGGTTGCCGTCTACTTTCGAGGCGCCTATTCCTAAACTCCTAGAAGGCGAGGAGTTGTCTATCTTAGAAGGCAATTTTATTAACGACGACGGTATAGCGGTAGATAAGGACGGGAATATGCTAGAGTAAGCTAATTGTCGTTCGTACCCCGCTAGGGTATAAACGCTATAGATAGTACTATAGGTTAAGGTTTCTAATTAATATTTTCCTTTATACTAGGATAGATTGCGTTTAATTTCTAGATATAAAGGTGTAAGTCTACGGGTTAGACTTATAGTAAGGGAGGGAATATAGGCTAGCTAGCTAGCTTCTACGGCAAATACCGAGGCTACTAGCGCCTACCTTTAACCTCCGAGCTACGAGTACCCTTATTATTATTACGACACCTACTTTATATATATACGACTAGCTTCTTATACATTATACGATATAGATAGATATAGTAAAATCCTATACACTAAACTTCTTCTCTTCTTTTATAGCTTCCTTCGGAAGCACCTAAGTATATACGAATACCTCTATATATCCGAACCTACTAATAGAGCTATATTATATCCTCTATTAAGATCTACCGCCTATAACCCTTCTTTAGCTCTATTACCTACTTAGCGACTATAGGTAGGTTAGTCTATAGGCGCCGGGTTATACTAGTCTACTATAGCTAGCTTAACGCTCGACTCTTAGCCGCCTATACTATTCGTACTTCGGAAATAAAGGCGATCGTTCCTTAATCGATCTAGCGTTAGGGTTATAACTTAAGGGTTACTCGATTATAGCTTAGGGTTAATAGAAAGACGGCGACGATAAGGTAAGAAGATAATTAATAAGCTTAAGATTAAGCCGTACTAGTCCGTACTAGTTAGAGAAAATACTATTTTAATTTAAAGCGAATACCTCGGTATTTACGGCTACTATAGAGGAATATTACAAAATAGTATTTTTCTAAGGCTCGGATATTTACTAATTTTAAAGTAAACAAACGCGTTCTATATAGAATCCTCTTAACCTTTGTTAAGAAACTATATAATAGAAGTTAAGAATCGAGAGAACGAGTAAACGTAGTCTAAGATGTTTATTTACGGTATCTAAAAGACGAGAGCTTATGCCTACGATAGTTTATCGGAGTCTAAAGAGACCTAGCGCTTCTTAGGAAGCGCGTTAAGATCTACCTTATTATCCGCGAGGGCCTCGTAATACTTAAATAACGCCCTCGCTTCCTTAGGATCCTTCGTAGTAATAAAGCTAAACCTCTCTAGATAATTATTATTATTAGGCTAGACCTTAGCCGGACTAGGTAGCGTAAACTTATCTTTATCCTTAGCCTCCTTATCCTCTCTAACGCTATACTAGCGGCGTATTAACTACTAAGGGTGCCGAGCCTCTACGTCCTATAATACTAAGTTACTCTATAACAATATCTCGGCTTTCGTAAAGACCTTATATAGCCGAGGTATTAGATAGTTAGCGTTTATCTACTCGATAGATATATTATATATATCCTACGAATACGTTAGCTATATTTATTAAGAGAGTAAAGGAATGCTTATAATATTCTTAATCGAGATCTAATAAGTCTTACGGAAAGACCGATACTTACTAATAACCTTAACGATAAAGAGAAGTCCCTTAGGGTCGACTAGTATCGCTACGTTATAGGTATTTAGCTAGCTATAGGCGCGAGGGCGGACGCGCTACGATCGGACGACTATATCGTAGAGGCGCTATTTCCGTATTAAAGTCCGGCGTATACGTATCTAGTACCTACTAGGGCTACGTTCGAGACTATCTTCTATCTCGATAGTATACTACTTCTTGCGAATAATACGATTAACCTACTAGAAAAGGACTAGACTAGTCTCTACGAACTTATCGAACTCCTTACTATCCGGCTTCTCGATAGGATCCTACTATCCCTTATTATCGGGCTCTCCGAAGAGCTCGTTATCGTTATCGTTATTAGCCTAGTAGTCTTACAAGCTATGTATTTCGTTAGCTTAAGTATAGACTAGTACGGACTAGTACGCCGCTAATAGAGACTTTAAACTTATAGCTTCTATCTAACGGCCGACTATCCTTCCTTCTTAACTATCTTAAGTATCTTACTATATATATAGTTAGCTATATTTAAGACTATAATAGAATATACTACTACTAGAAATATACTCTTCCTCGCTCTCTAGCTTATTATTAATATCTATTAGCTTAGAGTAGGTAGCCTACTAGGCCGTATTATATATACTATTAGTCTAGATCCTAACTAGTATAACTACTACGCCGCTAAAGGAGTCTTAATATATAGGATCTTCTAGTTATAAAACGCTTCTTTCTCGCTTAGCTTAGTAGCCTACTCGGCGAGGGATAGCGCGAGGTAGTCTTTATTCCTCTCGAGACGACGGATAGCTTCACGCTTACTCGTACGCGCTTTCTCGATAGCCTCCTATCTCGGAGCTCGATTTATACGGCGCTTATTCTCTCTTATAGTATTCGGCTTCTTAGACTTCTCTTCTAGGGCCTTTCGCTACTATAGCGTAGTACGGAAAGGCGTCTCGTCCTCGGATTTCGTACGCTTCTATAGTATTACTAGCGAATTGGATCTCTATCGCTTTATTCTCGCTAGTAAGTCGTACTCTATAATAGCTTTCGGGTATACGGGTAGCGATACAATTAATATACGACTTGTATGTAAACGAGCGGCTAGATATTAGTATAAATAGCGAGAGGAGGCGTAGGAAAGGTATATTATCGCCTAAACTCGCCGGCGTCGCTATATTAATATCGCCGTTACTAGGTAATAGACCCCTAGTAACGACGATACCTCTTCGATAGCGATATCGAGGTTGTTAGTAATAAGGAAGAAGAAGACGATCGGAAGCGACGAGAAGGTACTAATATAGTGTTAGGAAGCTTATAATCGCAGGTAGTTAATATAGGAAGTAAGCTAGTAACTAACCGAAGGAACGACTTCCTTAGCTATTACGAGAACCTAAGCTAGTATATTAGAATATACTAATCTCCTTCGAAGGAGAAGGTACGACTAACTCGGACGCTCGAAGTAAAGGCTTATAGCTAGCTCTATATATTAAGACGATACTAATCCCTATCGTAGCTAGGATAGGTAGAATATAGCCTAGGCTACCTAGATAGCCCTCTTACTAGATATAACGATCGAATCGACTATAATATAAGGAGGGGCTTCTTATTTCTCGTAGCTCGGTAAGTGTTCGAAAGTCTAGCCTAAACGATTTAAAAACTAATAGCCGTAGTAGTCGTAGTAGTCGTACTAGTCTCTAGCCTTAGCCGGATTTTCTACGCTAGCTTCGAGCTTAAACTATATCTAAGTAGTACTAATTTCGTCGTTAATTAGATCGGCTATACGATAGTTCGATAGGTGCGGTATACGATATATCGACTTCCGTATAGACCCGGCCGTATTATTATAATAGAGCTCGTCGACGCGTCTTCTCTTTATATCCTTAGTATTAATCCCCTATACGGCTAGGTCTTTATTTAGTACTATACCGACACGATTATAACGTTTTCTTTAGGCCTAGCCGTAGACTACACTTTCTCTACTATCTAAATACTACTACCGGTTCTATAACTAGGCGACGGTCCTATAATACTACTACTAAACCTATCCTTAGCGAGGAAAACGACTAAGCTAAAGGCTAAACGTACGCTAACGAAAGGTCGATATACGGTACCGATTTAGAGTAATACTCTAAAACGTAGGAGGCGATTTAGAAAGCTACTTAAGAATAAGATATCGTCGACTAGCCGCAAAATAGTACTAGGTAGAGTAGTAACCGGCTATCGTAAATAGAAGCTAGGTATAGTTACTCTACGTAAGATTCGATAGATATAGAAGACTTACGACCTTATTATCCCTCGGATATCGTTTATACGACTCGTTCGCGAGGTAGCCGCTATATTTAAGTATAACCTACGTTTCTAGTCTAACGTATTGTTCGCTCTATAAGAAGCCGCTAAGGCGTACCTCGTCCGCGAGTTTAAATATAGTCTTAATCTTATATTACATATAAAAAGAGTAACGATTTAGTAAAGAGATATAAGGCTTATACAAATACTACGAGACAAGATTCTTTTAATAGATAAGTTACTAGTATAGACGTAAGTAGATAAGTCTACTATACGCTTAAGATCTTATTTCCTCGGACTAGTATAACTAGTACGAACTTCTTCCCCTACGAGGGCCTAGCTCTAGTATTAACAACACCTCTACTAATAGACTCTTCTCTAATAATATACGTCGACAGTACATTTATAGTATAGCGAAGACTAGCTGCCTCTTTAATATCCGTTACCTAGATATTCGCCTACTACGAAGTCTCTCTTCGCTTCTTACTAAGTCTATCTTTAATATCGTTAGCCTACTAGATCGCTTTCTCGATATATATTCGAAGATCTATATACTAGACTAGCTTAGAATATACTACTACTAATATCGACGGATTCCTTAGGCTAAGTTATAAGAAGACGACCTCCTTTCTTATCGCCTATCGCTACGATCCCTATTCGTATATAAAGAGCTAGTACGAGGACTGTCTTGGAATATACTACTACTAGAGGCTACTATTAACGTCTATGCCTATATATTAATTAAATCCTCTTACTTAGGCCCTTATACCTATACCGTCGCTACGGATATACCGCGAGCTCTAGTCCTAACTATACTACCTACCTACTTACTAAAGGACTCTTCGATTACACAATCCGCTAGTTAAAAGCTTACACTTTCGGTAAGAGCTTCTCGTGTTACGTCGCTAGGGACTTCTAATAGTATTAGCTTTTCGGCTTTAGACTATTACGACTAGTACGCTCGCTCTTATATACTTTAATCCTAGCCTTTATATTCTTAGATCGGCTTTACTATACCTTACTCGTATCTTCGCTTTAATAGTATTATATAGGAGTCTTCGATAAGGGAAGGAGTAAGCTACGGCGGGCTAAGGTACTATATAATAGTATTACTAGTAAACTTAATCCTCTTCCTTTTACCTATACCCCTACTAGCGACTCTAGGTTAGCTCTTCGATATACGTATAGCGGTAGCTAGTATATCGTCGATATATTCTTACCTACGGTTTAGATATACTAACGATAGCGACAGGTCGCCGCTACCGTACGTTACTATACTAACTATTACGAGCTCGCTATTAATATTTTAATAGCGAGCTCGCCTTTTGTCCGAACCCCTTACATATATAATTCGAAACCGCTATTATCGCTATTATTAACAAGTAAATCGAAGCGATATTATAGCGCGTACTAAGTAGACCGCGAGAAAGGCGCTAAGTAAGAGGCTTACTAGCGCCTATAACCGAGTATAGTAGTAGAAGCGAAAGAGTAGCTCTACTACTACTAGAGCTCTTAGAGTAGCCCGTAGCGGTATTATAGGCTACCGTATTAGTCGCTTTAGAGAGAAGATTCGCCTTAGAAAGGCTAAGAAAGTAACGGTAGCTAGTAAGGCGCGTATATTAAGACTATACTAGTCCCCGTACTAGTTAGGATAGAGCTAATACTTTATAGGCGAGGCGAGACGTAAGGTTACGGATATACACGCTCTACTAGATAGCGATACACGCCTAGGTCGCTTCTTCTCGATCCCTCGGTTAGCGTTCTACCGCGTAGTTCGAGAGCTTATTACTACTAAGAAGAGTAGCCTATATATCTCGTAGGACGCCTCTATCCTCCTTTAGGGTATTATAGAGGGCTTCGGCGTGTAATACTTTAATAGTATATCTACTTTTAATCCGACTTTAACCGTCTATTTACTAATAAGCTATAGTAGCGGCCTATAGTATAATCTACCGCGTTAGCCCGAAGAAGGTATACTCTAGTACCTTAATCTAGCGTAATACTACGATAGCTAAGAACATAAAGAAGCTTACGGCGAAGGGCTTAGAGCTATCGATTCCTAATAAGTACTATCGGCCGTCTCTATATAACGTAACGAGGGTAGAGTTCTCGGGTAGTAGTAGGAAGTCTACGAAGGGTAAGGGTAAGGCGATCGTTATAAAGCGGAAGCTAGTCGTCGATAATAACGACGACGACGAGAATATCGATAATAAGTAGATAGTTCTTTAGCGCTATACCTTCTTCGCTTCGATCGAGATACCTAGTACTTACCTATATACTAATAGCTAAATAAATTAACCTTTTAGTGCTTATATTTAAGATCTTTCTAGCTCTACTTTATAATTTTAGCCTGTCTGTACGCTGTACTAGTCGCTATACTAGTCTTCCCTATAATTTCCCTTTCCCCTTTCCTTCCTAGCGTCTATAATTTCCAGCCGGACTATATATTATTTTATCTTCCCCTTCCTTATATTAGCGGGAAGGGAAGACGAAGAACCCTTTCCTTCCCTTCCCTTAGTAAGGTCTAAGGCGGCGTTAAGCTTATTCTAGCTCTTAAGGTATAGTATATTATTAATCTCCTTTAGATACTAGTCCTTAATTTAAAGTAGGCCTATCTAGGCGTTCTTACCTTCGATATACTTCTTCTTAGTAGTACGAAAGTCTAGGTATCTAGGCTTAGGCGAGAAAGTCGTTAGATTATAGGCTTACTTATTAACTAGCTCTAATTTTATACGCTCTAAGTAGTAGTTATTAATAGTAGCTATAACCTATCTCTAGTTCTAGCCTTCCTTATAGGTATACTCGAGTAAAGGAGTAAAGTTAATTATTAGGTTCGAGGTAAGGAGAAGGCTAGGGTTAGGTAGACTACTATTAATAGTATTCTAACGCCTCTCGTTAGTAAGATACGGATAGCGCTAGAGAGGAGCGAGGGACTCGTTAGCGACGAAGATCTCTTAGATCCTAAGTATAGTATAACCTTAGTAGAGAGTATTCTTCTTAGACTCCTTTATAAAGGGTAACTTATTAGCGTTCTAATTAATTAACTCTTCTACTCTTAGGCGATACTAGTCGAGGTAGATAACTATACTAGTAAGGACTAAGTCGAGGTACTCCTTAGTCGCGCTAGCCTTACTATTAATATAGCTAAAGAATTCTATAGCTATAGTATTAAGATTACTACTATTCTCCTATATTAGCTTATCGATAGTAGTAGAGATACTATTAACTAGGCCTAAGTCGTAATTACGGAAGTAAAGGTTCCTAAAGTCGTTTTAGTTATTAACTATATAGCTCTAGAGGCTCGACGTAAGGTTAGTAAGGATAAAGTTACTACGCTAGGAGAAGGTATAGCTACTAATAACTTAAGTACCTATAGTTAGAACAACTATAGTAGAGGAAGACTAAGTAGTCTTAGTAGTAGCTCGAGCTACTTCGACTTTAGCCTAGTTTGTAGGCGTAAACGAAGTAGTAGATAAAGAAGTAGTAGGCTAAGAATCCTTAGCGAGTATATCTTACTACTTAGCTAGCTACTTCTTAGCTACTAGCTTAGTAACAGTCTTAGCGCCTAGCTTAATAGCGAGCGCTTTAATAGGCGAGACCTTAAAGTTCTTAATATTAGCTATCTTAAAGTAGTACTTATAAAGAGGCGCGTAGAAAGCGAGAAGTCGAGCAAGGAGTAGTAGTCGTAAAGTACTAATAGTAGGCGTATTAGAGAGCGTATAGTAAAGCTTATAAATAAAGAGTAATTAGGTAGGAGTCTCGAGAAGCGTATACGAATATACGCGGGCGCGAGCGAGAATCGTAATATAGATAAAGGTAAGTCGCTATAGAGGTAAGCGGCGAAACTAGGAGTATTATAGTAGCGAATCTTCTAAACCTCGTTACTCTAGGCGATAGCTATATATAGTAACGAGCTTAGGGAAGGAAGGTATATTAGTTTAGGTTAGAAGAGGCCTAGATAGCGTCGATAAGCGGTATAGGCGGCTAGAAGTACTTCTAGTATAGCGTAGAAAGCGTATTATTCGGGGAAGAAGGTAAGAGAGCTCGGAAAGGCCTAATATAGGCGTTTATATATACTAGTAGCCTATACGCGCGGTTTCCTCGAGTAACTAAGTAAATTAGAGCCGAGATTAGAGTTCTTAGCTTATAATCGACTACCGCGCTTTACTCGAGTAAGCTTAGAAACTAGTAAGCTATTAGTTAATATCGTCGACTTAGTAATAGGTCCTTCTAGATTAGGTAGGAGGTACTAGTACGTACCTAGTAATTTAAGGTCTAGCTATTACTTAAAACCTTAAATCCCTAATAGTTATCTCCTTCTTCCTTACTCTAAGGAGTCGATCTACGATAAGCCCTTCTACGACTAGCCCTACTATAAGGGACTATCGTTTCTAGTTATACGTACCTAGGTAGAGGTTCTTTAATTCGTAACTACGGATCTAGTTATAATAGCGAATCCCTAAGATTCTAGTACTAGCGGCTTTTCTCGTTAAATTTATAACTTATCGATAGGACCTATATTTCCTATCGCCCCTCTCGTTAGTACCTATAGCTAAATTTAGCTATATAGAACGATTTCCTATCCTCTTTTACGTATCTTTCCTATAGTAGGGATACAAAAGTTATAATAAAATATTAAATTAACGCCTATGTCCTTATATATTAATTAAATAGAGTTTATCGTTAAATTTTTAAAAAATTAAGTAGTCTCGTATATATTATACGATAAAACAACTAACTTAATACGTTAAATAACTAATAAAATTTAAAAATTATACTAAAACCTTTCTTAACTTAAGTATACTCCTCCCCTACTTAGAAGAGTCTAACCTTAGACGTTCTTTAAAGAAGTATCGTTTCTAGTAGTAGGAAGGAGCTATACTATTACTATAGATATAGTATTATTCTATAGGGAAAGTTAAATTTCTTAACTAAAAGTAGTAAATCTATAATACCCTTATTAAGGCGCGTCTAGGGGTAAGTATCTCGTCTATTAAGGATATTAGGTAAGGCTCCTAGGTAGAGTAAGTCGGTAAGTAGGGTAGTAGTAGTAGTATTACGATTAGGGCGGCGGCGCCGTTACCTATTTCTATCCCTTTTCGCTATACGCTAGAGAAGGAAAGTAAGAAAAGCTAGTAGGTAGAGGTATTTTATACTCTAGGAGATAGGGGCTAGCTAATTAGTATCTATCGTTTCCGAGTTACGTAGCGTTATCGTCCTTAGTTCCTAGGTATATAAATATAGGGGAATTCTAAGTTTATTTCCTTTCCTTAAGCTAGATACTCTACTACTAAAAATCTATAGCCTAGTAGAGTATTCTACTAAGAGAGCTACGACTATAGCGCTTTTACGAGCGTAAGTATTACGTAGAGTATTTAGATTATCGAAGCGTTAATACGAGTAGTAGGCGTATAAATTATATAGTACTAGGGGTAGTAGAGGTAGCGTACCTACTTAGGCGTATTAAAGTTAGCCTTAAGGCGATAAGGCGGCGTAGTTAGTATTAGAGTATTAGTTTACTACTTACGCTAGTAGCGAAGCGTAGAAAAATATAGTAGTAGTAGGTATAAATCTTCGCGTAGTACGCGAAGCTCGGTTTAAGCTTAGCGTAGTCCGTATAGGAGCTTCTAGGCTAATTAGAGCTTAGCTTAGTAACTAGTAAATAAATAAAACAGGATCTAAGGGAGCTTTTAACGCTCTTCTTCGATAGCTTTAGAAGCTTTAAGAAGGTTAATAACCTATAGGAGGTAGCTAAAGACAACGGTACTAGCGGTAGTAGTCTATACGCGAGATAAGAGCTTTAAAAGCCTTAAAAGCGGTACTATAGCGTTAAAAAGATTACCGTTATATTAAGGATTCCCGTACGGGTTAAATAGCGGTAAGACCTTATACGTATTATCGCTTTTAAAGCTAGGGTAGTTATAGAGTCTAGCGTACGCTAGTATCGAGGTACTCCTTCTTAATCTTCTACTTCTTATAATAAAGAAGAGGCTAGCGAAGAAGGCTACTACTAAGGAGGACGACTACTAGCTAGCTAGAGGCCCGTACTCCTATACTACTATATATAAGCCCGTTTCGCGCTAGTCCCGTATTAAAAAGGGTACTATTAAGTTCGTAGAATACTCCCGTATTTAACGGTAGTAAAACTAAGCGCTTATAACTTTATCTAGGGCTAAGGCTAGCGTAGATCGAGCATACGCGTACGGACGCGATAGCGTTAGCTACTTTAGGGTAATACTATAGTATTAGCGGTTTAAAGTTAGATCTCGCCTAATAATCTAATAAAGATATAGGCTAGTAGAAGCTTAGGCTATGCGCGGGTCCTTCCGTAGCTACGAGGGTATATAAGAAGGTCCTTCTTACTTCCTTCTATAGTTAGAGCTAGCGATACTAGAGACGGAGAAGATAGAGGTAGAGGGTCTAGCTAAGTAGCGGGCGGCTTAGCTAAGCTAAGAATACTACGGAGCGTAGGTAGAGCGTATATAGCCCTATATAGCTACCGTTAACGTTAAAAATACTACTATTCGACTCCTAGTAACTACGCGAGTTAAATAGTATATGTATTAACTATATTAGCCGTTATTAAGGGCGATACCCGTATAGGTAGATAAGGTATTAGACGGCGGCCTCGTCTAAGTTTCGTCTTACGCTTCTTACCGCTATTAAAGAAAAGAGGAAGCTTAGAAAGCGTTAAAGTGTCGAAGATATAATAGCTTAGGTATAAAAGTCTACGTAGTACGTAAAGCTTAGTTATTACGTAACCGTAACGTTATTAGGGGATATCTAGTCGAGTATACTATTAGAGGTGCTTATTAACATTATTAACGGTATAGAGGCTAGTCTACGCGTTAATACTTATCGAAATCGATATAAGTAAAGTCCCTAATAACTCGTAGCGACCTCTAGTTATTATATAAGTCGTACTAGAGTACTAACTCTTACCTACGGCGTTCGCGTTAACGATTACGATTCCTAGTATTTTAAGAAGGTCTAGTAAAGTCGCTACCTTTATTATTATCGGATTTAATAGGCTAGCTATTTTCGTCGATCTAGCTAGGCTAGACGTCTTCTTCCTCTTCTTCCTCTAGTTCTAGCTCTAGTTCTTAATTATTATTAGGTATAGGTTCTTACTCCTTATTATTAGGCTCTAAGTTTCGTAGGTATTCTAGAGTAAATTAATCTAGCGGTACTAGAGGTACCTACTAAAGTTTAGACCTATAGAAATATCTAGTATTACCTTAATAATCCTTTAGAACGGCTCTATCGAGTTCTTTAATAGAGAACGTTTAAGATCTATATCTAGTAGAAGCGATTTAATATAGTCCTCTCTAGCGGAAAGCGAGCTTAAGGTTATACCTCTTATTAAGATCTAATCTACGTAAGAGTATATAGTTACTAACTTTCTAGTTAACGTCCTTTACTCGCTTAGCGGCGTTCTAGTAAGTAATATAGACTAGACGAAGACGATTAACGCGGTCTTTAACTTCCTCTATAGTCTAGTTATATTATCGAAGCTATATAGCTTATAACTATAAAAGCTCTACGGTTCCTTTATCCTTAATTTTATAGAAAGCTTAAAGAAGGATCGTTAGATATACTAGTTCTATAGGTAAGATTATATCTCGTCTATAGATAACTTTAGTAGGGGTGCGGCTAGTAGAATGTTTAATAGTAGTCTAGTCTACCTAGAGGTAGGCGTCGACCTATTTCTTCTAGCTAGTTTGGTTTTCTTCCCTTAAGTCTCGATAGATCTTAAAGATAGCTTTAATTAACGGCCTATAATAGCGTTTAACGATTCTATTAGCCTAGGGATAATAGGGCGTAATCTTAATAGCTTTAACGCCTATTCTACTAAGTAATCGTTCTACTTCTTTAGTATTCTTAGTTCCGCTATTAAAGAAGATATAGTATACGTAGCCGTGCCTATAGAAGACGTCCTTATAGAGAAAATTAGTAACTATTAGAGCTATAACCTAGTTACTAGCGTAATAGACGACCCTAGCTTGAGCCTAGCTACTAAGATACTCGACTACGACTATAAGGCTTCCTTTATTATCTACTTACATAATATCGACGCCCTATCTAGTACTAATAGAGGCTTACTATAAGTATCGAGCTAGCGAGAACTATTAATCCTTATAGTCTTTCTTATAGACCTTATATACTTAAACTCGGTTCTTAATATCTCTCGTTATACTAGCCTAGTAATACTAAGCTCTAATCGCCGTAAGAGTAGCCTCTCGTCCCTTATAGCCTCGTTAATCGTAAAGAGACTTAAAGATTCTCTTCTAAGTAGCTAGGTTGTCGATTACTACCTATAGTAGAGCGTTATACGTAGCTTAGAAGAAGAGCTTTTAGTTCCTAACTAAGTACCTAGTAGTACGGATCTTCTAGCGGTAGAAGTCTAAGGATTTAACCCGTACTAGGCGTTAGCTAGTTACTTTAAAGAAAGCGATATTATAAGAGTTATCGCTATAGTCCCCGTTAAGGAATCTCCTAGCTAGAAGATCGCCTAGTCCTAGGTATTAAGTTTCCTAGTAATTCGAGGGACTAGCTTCTAGAGTCTCTTAGCGATCCTTAGTAACCGTAATAGGTATAGACATAACCGTATTAGGCATATTAATATTAGAGAGGTTAATATAGTCTTTAAAGTCTACGTCTATATCTTCTAAAAGTATTAAGTTAGGGTACTAGATTACCGTAGAGTTAACGTCTAGGAAGGAAGCGTTCTAAACTAAGACATTAAAGAAAGCTAAGTCGATTATTTCCTTAACGTTATTATCTTAGATAATCTCGTTAAGATCCTAAGGCGTCGCTACCCTACGAGAGAGTCTATTTATAGCCGTATACTTTTTACTAGGAACGTAAACGATCTTAAAGTTAAAGAGCCTAATCTAGGCGATCTAGCGAGTAAGAGCTATATTTAGTAGATTAGAATATACTATATTAAGCTAATAAATTAGAGTCTAGGTATCTAGTTCTAGTAGAAAGTAGACTCCCTAGAGGTATAGCTTAAGCTTCTTAAGAACGTTAAGGACGGCTCTATATTCTTTACGTCTAGCGTCGAGCTTTAGTTGTCCTTTACTCTAGACTCTACTCTCGTATCTAACTAGGTGCCTCTTACTATTCTTATCTATTTACTATAGGACGGCTCCCTAGCTAGCTCTACTTACGTTAACGGAAAGGATAAATAAGCCGCTATATAGGCTATAATCGAGAGATACTAGAACTAGTACCGTAGTAAGAAGATACTTTAATAATTTAAATATATAATTACTAAGAATACTCTAGATAAAAGTAGTCTTTCCTTCCTCCGTTTTCTTAACTTTAACGAGATTGTAGAGAGGCGAGAAGATAATTATATATTAAGGAATCTAGATCTAGTAGAATACGTAGACTCTAAGGAAAGAGCGAACTTTAGTAGTATTTAAAGGAATAGGCTAATTAATAATCTTATTAATACGAGATAGATTAGGATACCTCCCCTTACTACTATAGACGTAGCTAACGACCTTAGTAGATTTATAAAGGAAGTAAGACTTTATAGGAGCGATAGTTAAGCTAGTACGTTTAAGGTTAGCGAGAACGTTATCTAGAGTCTAAATAGCTATAACTACCTAGTTACGAAGTCTAGGAGCGATAAACTCTTCTTTAATATAATAAGAAAGTCCCTTAACGCTAATATTATTAACGAAAACTCTTATAGTATATATAATATAATCTAAAATAATATAGTAGAGAGCCCGCTAGAACTAAGTAACTAAATTCGTACTACCTTAAGGTAGAGTCGTTATCCGAAGAAGTCTAAAAGGAGTCCGGAATACTATAAGGTCTCGAGACTCTTTAGCGAGTAGAAGCTAATCGTAACCGCTATAAAGATTAACGAGACTAAAGTATCTAAGATAGGTAAAGTCTTCTAAGAAGGCATCCGTTTCTAGAGGGATATATACGTCCCTAATAGTAATACGATTAATTTACTAAATATTATTAATAAGCCGATATTTCCTAGGGACGCTCTTAGAAATAATAAACTAGTTATTAGAGTAAGAGCTTTTACTATACTTTAGGATACTATTCTTAATTCTTTTACGAAGTATATTATTAATAATAGGCTTTAGGGACTTCGGAATCTTATACCCGTATTTAGGTGCCTAGGCTTAATAAGGAATAGTCCTAATTACCTAAGGAGGTATAACGTTAGGACATATTTACCTAATCTCGCTAAAGGTCTAAGATAGAGTATTCTTATAGTTAAAGAGTATCTCCCTAAATAGGTCTATTTCTTTATCGGTAAGGTTAATACTAGGCTTAATACTACTAAGTCTTTCTTACGTAAGTCTCTCTCTACGAGGGATATTAGAGAACTTCTTAATAAGGAAGATATTGTTATATAGGCTAGTCCCTAGTAGTATAGCGGCTTCCTTTACTAAGTAATCCTTCTTCTAGTTAATATTACTATATACTAGTATAGTTTCTAAGTCGGATATAGGAGTAGATATAGGTCTAACCTTCTTATCTTTTCTCTTATATATAGTAAAAGCGTTAAGTTATATAGGGACTATAATTAGTCCTCGGGGAAGAGGCTTTCTTATAATAGCCGGATTACGAGATAGCTTTATAGTATATCTAAAGTAAGATATATATAATATCTTACTTTAGATTCTAGTCTATATAAATCTTCTAGTAGTAGGCTAAGACCTTAGCGCGAAGGGAATATAGATTAATCTATTAGTAGGTCCCTCTAGGTAGTTAGAGTCTAGAAGGACATAGCTAGTAGTATTAGTATCTAGCGACGATAGTCCGTTTTAGCTAATAGGTAAGACGTTAGGGTATCGAGTTAACCTAGGTAGGTATAAGGTATATAGGGTTAAACCTAGTATATAATTAAACCGTTCTTCGCGTACTACGCGAAGTAAGGAAAATAACGTTATAGTATCTATCCTTCTAGCTTTACTTTTAGGGCGTATTAGATCTTCGTCTACCTAAGGAAGTATAAGAATCTCCTCCTCGATATAGTCCTCTATCTCCTCGAGGCGCTACTTTAGGTAAGGTTTCTTTACCTTATCGTCTTTATCCGAGAAGGCTTCTAGGTTAGCTAGATCTATACTTAGCTCGTAAATATACTCCTACGACTAGAATAGTTTAGGTAAGTCTATTCTTACTATACCTATATAAATAATTTTATTTTTACTAGTATCGCGCTTACGCTAGAAGCGGTTCTCGCGCTCTTTATATACCTACGTAAGGTTTATATTAGTAATAGCGTCTTAAGGCTCTAGCTTATTATAGGGGAAAAACTCCTCCTCTTCTTCCTTTTCTACCTCGCGCTCCTCGAGGCGGACTAGAAAGTAGTCTTTATAGGAAACTCTACTATTACTATCTTCGATAAATTTAGCGTCGTCGTTAGAGAGAGACTAGTTAGTATTATAGGATTCTTAGATTAAATCCTTAATAATAGATCCTATAAGAGAATAGGCCTTTACTAGTACCTACTATAGGATATCGTTAAATAGCTATACTAAATTCTCTCCTAGGGATACTAGAAAGAGTTTACCTAATACCTTTAGTAGGTAATATTCTTCTCCTAAGTCTAGGTAAATCTCGGGAATCTATTTAAAAGCGCTAATTAAGTCTATTAGCTTAATATCTCTAGATCTAGGCTTCGATAGGGAACTACTATCTATAGATTTAGGGACTAAGCTAGGATACGGCTAAGGAAGTAGAGGGCTAGGCTAGGACTAAAATTCGAGTTCTACTAGAACGCGAGGATAGTCTACTACTAGATTAAGTACTTCTAGATTCTATCTATCCTAGGGAAAAGGTTAGGATTTTATATAAATTTAAGTAAACTACTTAGGATATAGCTAGGAAAACGGAGAATCTACGCTAGGGATAGCGTAGGAAGCTAAGGATCGTAAAAGGATCTAAGTAGGGAGCCGTTTAAGAGCGTCGAGATCTAGAGAAGATAAGGACTTAGGTAAATTAAGGAGCTTAGCTAGCGTTAAGGTAAGGATTAACTACGCGAGTTCGCTACTAGTAACGAACTCGCTTAGGCTTTTCCTAACGGGTTACTCTAGTATTCGATAGTATAGTAAGTTAGTCTACTTAGTAGAATAGCGCGGAACTTAACGGTAGAACTACCTATCTTAAGGCTAGAGATCTTACCTTCCTAGGATCTATTATTATAGTTAGTACTTACTAGGCGAACTTTACGCGCCTAAGGGCGTCTAAGTAAGGTTAGGGTATTCTTATTATTCTAGATTATAAAGGGAACGGTAACGGTAACCTTATATATAGTAATAAGCGCTTCTTAGTAGATATATACGTAAGTAGTATCCCTAGTAGCGCTAGACATTCTTACGCGAATGCCCTTTATAATAGCTATACCTACCTTAAGGGTATACTCGAAGCTAATAATATTCGCCTCGGATCCTTTATCGATAATAGCTAGAAGCGCTTAGCGTATAGTACTAATAAGAGCCTCTACCTTAAGACTTAGAATACTAAGATAGTTCTTTAGAAGACTCTCTCTAGTAATAACGTTATCTATAGCCTATATTCTAGAAGTATTAGCTAGTCTTATTTCCTTAGTAGAGGTAGAGAAGTTAAGTACGTCGATAGTAAGCCCGTCCCCTCTATTAAACTAATAAACTACGCTAGTAAGAGAGTAAGTAGTTTCTCTAGTATAGATAAGGATCTCCTCTTCTTTACTAGTAGAGGAATCCGAATTATTATTAAAGCTAAGCTCTCGTATTAACTTATTAACTTCGTAGTTATCCTAGGAATTATTACTATCCTCTCTAGCGTTACTATTAATACCGTAAAAGTAACTAGTAATAACCGGAATAGTAGGGAACCTAATAGCCTTCTTATCTATCTTCTTAGCCTCGTTAGCGTTAGTAATATACTCTCGAGTAGTATAAACTTTACTAGTAACGGTCGTAATATCTTCTCTAACTAGCTTAGCTAGTTCTCGGTAGACGTCCTCTCGATCCGTTAATACCCTCTTAGTAAAGAACTCTTAGAGCGATAGTATTAGAATTAGAGCCTAGTATAGAGAAAGCTAGATTACCTTATTATAAATAAATCCTCTAATAGCCTTCTCTAGGTCGGCGATCTTCTAGATAGTAATACCTTATTATATAGTAGTAGGCTTTCCTTTACTAGTAATAGGTAGGTTACGAGTAGGTATCTTCCTTAGAGGGTTACGAGGAATCTCTTCGGCTTTATCGTTATTATTATTAGAATCTCCTTAGGCCTAAGAGCGGCTAGTAGTATTCTAGCTCTCTATAGTAATATTATTAGAGCGTCCTTACGTAGTAATAGAGGTACTAGTAGTAACTAGAAGTCTTAGGGCGGCGGTAGCTTCTCTCTATAAGGTAGCTTACCTCTCGTTAGTAAGGTTACTAATAGTAAGTAGCTCGTTCTCCTTATTAGTAGTAGCTACCTTCTTAATACTAACTAGAGCTTTACTAGGCGTCTTAACTCCTCGAAGAATACGTAGAGGTTTCTTAATAGCTTCTATATTACTAGTATAGACGCGTATAGCTATATTATTATATACTCTATACTAGCTATCTACTTTATTACCCTTAGTCTCTTCGAAGCTATACTCTTACCTATAGCTAAGCTCGAAGGAGTAAGTAGCGACTACTAGAAGGTTAGATATAAGCGTAACTTCTCCGATAACTTAGTTTTATATCTCTAAAGAGTCTTAATAAGATAAAACCTAAGTAGCGCGGGCGTTAATAGCGCTATTAGAGTTAGCTAAAGATCCTATAGCTTAATTCTATATAGTAAAGTTAGCTATAGCTTCTTTATTAGCTAGCTAGCGCGGAGTCTTCTTAGGAACGTTCGTAACGGAAGGTAGCTTATAGTCTAGGTTAGCCTAGTTACTATTATTATTTAGCTTATATAGAACCGAGGCGACGTTAGATATATCCCTACTAAAGCGGAGCTATAGTAGTAGTACCTACTTAAACTAAGAGTTTCTATTAGGGGTATATTCTAACTTAGGCTTATTAAGTTTAATACGGAGCTTCTTCTATAGTACGAAGGCCTATAGATACTAAGGGTTAGTACTAAAGGGTAGATTTATAGGCTTCTTATTAATATTGTTCTAGCGACTAAAGTACTACTTATAGTCGTTATTATTATTATTAAGGTAGCTAGAGCGAATCTAGTAATTCTAAATAATATAGTTAGCTTTAAGGTAGGAAGGATTATAGTAGAAGTAATAGTAACGTCCTCTAGTATTAGTAGAGGCTTATCTATAGTTCTAGGTACTATTATTATTATTTCCTCCGTTCTAAGGGAAGTTACTAGTATAAGCGTAGATAACTAGAGGCTTAGTTTAATACCTTCTAGATTAGCTTTCTACTATGTTCGTTATAGCTAGGGCTATCTTATACATTTACTTAGTTAGCTCGCCGTTAATATACTTACTAATCGTCTTAGCCTTAGAATCCTTTAACCGTTAGCCCTTAGATCTAGCTTTAGCGTCTATAAAGAGCTTGTCTTAAATAATAGATATACTCGGAAGAGGTTCCTTACTAGCGAACTAATCGGTACCTCGGATAAGCCTAACCTTCTTAATAGCTATCTAGTATACCCTATCGAAGTACGAGAAGGAACTAGACTCGTTCGGGTTAATCTCGTACTTCTCTATAATATATTCTTAAACAACTAGATAAGACTAGATTATCTTAAGAAGGTAGTAGGTCTTAGTATAGCTATTATAGTTAGCGACCTATTACTTATATATCTTATAGTAGCTTAGGCTAAGTTCGAGGCTCTTAAGGTTAGGGTACTTCCTCTCGCTAAGCGTATATAGGAAGTCTCGAGTCTTTATCTAAGCATTAATATCTTTATCTACGTAAAAGCGCTTAATAGACTTCTTAAAAATAGGGAGGTTAACGGGGTTATACCTATTAAGCGACTTAAAGACTTATTACTATTCTTAGATAGTATATTTAACGAATAAGGATACTTTCTTCTTATCCGTAGCGTTAGGGTAGTATATAGGGAAGACTTCTTCTTCTATACGTTCGATAAAGCGGGTAGTATTATCGCCCTTAAACTAAGGGATATCCTTTTTACTAGGTAGAGGATATATCTTAGAAGAGCTACGAGTAGAAGCCTAACCCGTAGTAGCTTTATAGAAGAAACGTAGTAGATCCGCTACTAAGGCTTAAATAATAATACTTAGAGTAGAGTTCTATAGATCCGTACTATTAGGTATAGTTCTTCGATAATTAGCTATTAGGTAGGGAGCCTAGTCTTTAGAATTAACCGCTAAGGATACGTACTCGCTAGAGCTAGCCTCTTTATTATCGAGGTTTATACCTAGTTTAGTAGTAGGCTCGTAGGGCTAAAAGTTAAGAGGGTTAGCGTTAATACCTATAGTAATAGTAGCGTTCCTTTACTAATATTAGATCTATAAGAGCTCTTAATCCCTAGTAGTAGAGTCTTAGTTTATATCTTAGCTAGACGGTAAGCTATCTAGAAAGCTTAATTCCTACTCTACTAGTAGGAAGTAGGAAGGGTAGAGAGTCGAGAGAATATAGCGGAGAGGTATATAGGTAAGATCTAGTATAGAAAGGAGTAGTAGAAGGTAGGTAGTAAGTAGTAAAGGGTAGAGGGAAAGGAAGAGGTTCGAGGTAGGCTCTAAAGGTAAGCGATAGCTAGTATATCGAGGATTCGCTTATAGTCTCCTTCGGAATCGTTAGTAAAGGAGTAGTAGAGTAGTAAGGAGGGTATAGGCCCTATTAAAGAGAATTAGAAGCCTTAAACCTCCGAAAAGCCCTATCGCTCCTTCTAAATCGGGAAAGGTATAGGTTTCGTTATACTAAATTAGTAGGCCTTAAGAGGTAAAGTTTATTACTATACCTACCTAATAGCTCTAGTTCTAGTAGAAGGCCTTGCTAGTAAGGAGTAAGTTAGCTAGGCTCTATAGGCGAGTATAGAGCTTTAATAAATACCTTCTAATCTCGTAGTTCTTAGTATTTTTAGGATTAGAGCTATACCCTCTTCGAAAAGAGAGGATATAGGGGTCTAGAAAACCTTAGGTTTTAATACCTAAGGCTAAGTACTTTATAGCGGTATATACGTAGCGGCGATACTACTTTTACGTAGTCCTTCGCGTAGCGCGTAAAGAAGCGTTAAAATCCTAGGATTTAGCTAGAAATAATAGAGCGCTTTAGAGGGCCTAACTTAAGGTATATAGTAGCTATAAAATAGCTTCTTCTCGAGATTCTTATTCTTAACGTCGTCGACGGTAGACGGTAGGATTATAGTCGTTACGAGAGGTTCTTAGATACTAGGGAATTAGTAGTAGGCGTCCCTACTATCGAATACTAATCTATAGGGGTTGTAACTATAGTCGAGCGCGTAAACTTAGATTTTTTAACTTTAAACTTAGCTTTACGGTAACTTAATAGGCCCGTCTCGTAGATTCTTAATTATGTAATTACTACGTAGCTATCTAGGCCTATCTTAATAGTTTAGTAGGCCTTCCTAAGGCCTACTTAGTATATTTAACGTATAGTTTAATAGATCTATCGCTAGCGCCTAGCTAGACGGTTCTATCGCCTTTCTACTACCTAGTTAGCTTAAACGCCCCTCGTACTAACTACTATAAATGTAGTAGGGCCTAGGCTCGGCTCTAGGAGGTAATACCCGTAGTAGTAGTAGCTAAACTAGCTAGCGGCTCGAAGAAACGCTCTAAAATTAGAGCCTTTAGTAAAGGGTACCCCCTTTAGCCTATCTTAAAACGCTATAGAAGGCTCGAAGTAGTATATATAACCTATAGGCCGTATAGCTATAAATATCGAGCTATCTATAAAGAAGAAGCTTAGAAAAGCCGAGCTTAAAGAAGGTTAGGTAACCCGTTATAGCCTAAGGTAGGCTAATAGGATCTCCTACTAGAATAGTAGTAAAGGTTAAGAAGGATAATAATAACGTATATACTAATAGTCTAAATTATTAGTATTATAGGTATATTATATATAGATAGATATAGTAGTTATATCTAAGCTATTACTATC
Organism: Zasmidium citrigriseum; assembly: GCA_002786025.1. Lineage (NCBI taxonomy): Eukaryota > Fungi > Ascomycota > Dothideomycetes > Mycosphaerellales > Mycosphaerellaceae > Zasmidium > Zasmidium citrigriseum. The sequence goes on along the minus strand of NHNW01000033.1, from coordinate 164,633 downwards.
TAGAATCTCTTAATCTCTTATAAACTACTTTTCTAGCTATTTAGAGGTTAATTCTAGATTAGGTATTATAGCCTACGTACTTCTTATACCTAAATTCGGTATATTAAGTATAGCTAAGGCAATTCTAAGCCCGTTTATAGTAGTTAGGGGTATATAGATAGAGTAGAAGGGATATTTTAAGAAGCTAATAGTATTATAAATCCTACTAAGCTTTAAGCTTAGAATACGCTAAGATTAGCTAGACTATTAATCGTATACTAACTATACTACCTTTTATTAAAGAAAGTAGATATATATATATATACGTATATATACTTATATATAAAAAAACAACTATAGAAAATAAATAAGTAGTTATAACGTAATTACTAGTATAAGAAATTAGGCTATATTCTAGCTTTAAAGCTAAGCTTATAGAATAAATCTACCTAAGCTAGCTTAGATTTCTTAGATTCGACGTCTTAGTAGGATAGTATAGCTTTATAATCGACTACTCTCCTCTAGATAAATACTAAGGCATAGTAAAATTATACTAAACTCTAGAGTAATACTATATATATTACTAAGACTCCTCTAAGTCTAAGTAACTCTATCTAATAGTTATATATTATATAAAAATTCGATAAAGCTAGCTATTTTAAACGTTTCCTTACGCTTATACCTCTTATAGAACTTCTTAAAATATTCCTACTACCCCTTATAAAAGCTATACTATACCTACTTCTTAAACGACGTCTTTATTATAGTCTTAAGTAGATAGTCCGTATTAAGTAGCTTAGTCTTAATCTTCTTTAAGTTATCTATCCTTTATAGCTAATATCTACGTATACTAAGCTAGTAGAAGAATATCTTTACGTTATATTAAGGGTTAATAGTATTATCTAGTTACGAGCTATTAAGGACGATAGCTAGTAGACTAGACAAGATATAGTTAATATCGCTATTAGCTCGAATATAGCTAGGCCTATTATTATAGAAGTATTAGATAATAGGTAGATTATAAGCTACTACTATACTAGCTCTACTACTCTTAAAAGGGTTACTAGGGTAATTACTACTACTATAGAGCTTATATTACTATATTCGAGTAACTAGGGTAGTATCTAGATTCTTAACTACTTTTAGATTATTAGATATAGCTTTTACCTACTTATAAGCGACTTTATTAAAGATATTAATATAATTCTTAGAGGTATTTAAGCTATTAAAGAAGTAGTATTACCTATACTATCTATACTTCTAATTCTTATATAGCTACCTCCTCTTAATAGCGTTCTATAGGTTACTATCGTCGTCCTTATCTATTAAGTTTCTACTAGCTACTCTATCTTTATCGATTAGTAATAATCGCTTGTTTCTACGCTACTAAAGGTCGTCTAGTTACTACTATATAGTAGTATTACGAGCTTAAAAGCTAGTAGGCTTACTTTATTAATAACGAGTAGGTATAGTAGGTAGGTAGTTATCTATAATATACTAGTTAATAAAAAATACTAGCTTCTTCTTATTACTATTATAGTAGTTGTCTAGGTAGTCTCTAACGTTAAAGATAGTATCTATTATATTCTACGAACCCTCCTTATTATTAAAGGGTATATAGGTCTAAAACTAATAGTTCTAAAGCTAGCTATTATATAAGATAATTACCTTATTATTATTACTAAGATATCGCTAGATATTATTATCTATATACTACTAGTTCTCTATAAACTATTTAAACGTCTTCTAATAGTTAAAGAGCTTAGATCGATAGCTACGAGGTAGAGCGTCTATCTCTAAATCCTTCTTACTATAGATAATACGAAACTAAACCCTATATGTATAGTCTAGCTATTTTAGAGGCACCTTACGCTTAAGTTTAGCCTCTTTATCCTTATTCTTAGTATCTACTTCTTCCTTATTATTAATACTATACTTCTTTAGACCTATTAAAGTATTTAGTAACTTATTATTATTAATATCTAAGCTAGAAACGTTACTTAAGATCTTAATTAGCCGTACTAGCTTCTTAGCCTACTTCTTCTAAGTTATACGCTACTTCTTTACTAGACTACCTTTAGATATTATACTCTACTTCCTCTTCTAAGTAGTAGTAGTCTTAGTAGTAGTAGTAGTAGTAGTAGTAATAGTAGTAGTAGTAGACTTATTAGCCTTAACCTTCTTAGACTCTTTAATAGCGCGGCAAGTTACTCTAGTAGGCGTAGTAGCTACTAGCGTAGTAGTAGAGCGTAGTATAGTATTACTCTTAACTATAGATAATACTATAAGATAATATATAAAGGTAGGTAGGAGAAAGAACGCGTAAATCCCGTGTTTACATACAAATTTAGGCGCGTAAGGTGGGAACGCGGCTTAGCGGCTCCCGCCGAGGGTGGGCACGAAATATCCGATATGGTAATAGTCTGTCTGACGAACTGCTGCTAGTCCTGACTTGGTCCAAAGTGTCACGCGCATCTAATGCACGACTGTTATGCGAGCAACGAGCAGAGATTGCATATCTTTCCCACGTGCTTGCAGAGATTGGATTTCGTTCAAGAACATGTTCCTCCAGCATTGATCAAAAGCAAAGTCGCAGAGCTCATGCAAGGGCCGTAGCTGGTAGCTGGTATATTCAGGTTTTCTATCATTAAGTGGCGGCTGGATCAGCCCGCACGTCATGAAATGTCAACATCGCTGGCGTATGTTTTCATTACTGTACAGTCCTTTCTTTCCAAGTTTTTCGCACCTCGTCCGTTTCTCTATGTCTCTTCGTCCATTCTCCTCACTGGGCTGGCACATTTCTCGGCGTTTTCAGGCTGGCGTGGCGAATTCTTAGAGGGCGTAGGCAAGGGCGACAAAGCCGGCGGCCAAGAGAGTCCACGAATTGAAGCTGACGCCCATGCTGGCAGCGCTATCTGCGGCTCCGGTGGCGATACCCTCCGCGTCGACCGAAGAGTTCACTCTCATGCAGAGAGGCTCGAAGGTGGAGCCTGTTCAACAGTCAGCATATGTGCCTTCATCCAGCTGGAGTCGAACGGTCATACCAGAGTCGATGATGATCATGTGCATGCGCAAGTCCTCTTGCTGGAACCAGGTCCTGTTGGAACCATCGTAGGGGGGCGAGGTAATGTGAGTGAATCCGGCACCGCTGCGGATTGGGAAAGAGCTGTTATCCTCGCGAGACTGGTTGCCAACCAAGTCTGAAGAGCATGAGCAAATTTCCTCCCAAACCCGTGTTCAATGGCTAATACTCACTGTAGGTTGAGGCCTGGTATCCAGAGTCGAACGCCCACTCACATTGCCTAACGTGAGAGAGGTCCAGATCTGAGCCACGGCATCCATTCTCATCGGGCTCGGAAGACTCCCACCTGTCGCGAATTGCATCCAAGCAACGCTTTCGCAAAGGTGTTTGACAGCTCTCCTCTTCGCTGCCGTTGCCTTCAATCGCAGAGTCAGTACTTGTTCAGAGCAGGTTCATCCAAAGGCCAACATACTGAGGCTGTCCTCATCCCACTTGTTCACGACGTTCGAGGGGAAAAGACTCTCCACGACCTGCCGATGAAGAACAAAACGTCAGTAGCGGTCTCGCCAAACAATCGAATTGTCCTTCGCTCTTACCGTGACGCAGAATGCAGAAGTGTTGAGGAACGCAGCCTCGTTCGCGACAGCTTGCGGCAGCGTATCAGCATTTGGGAAGCTGAAGTCGTACACGGTGTTCAAGACGCGAGCGTCGGGAATGAGCGAGTCTTCGGCATCGGCTTCATTGAGCTGGATTCTCCACGACCAGATCGGAGCGTCAGGACCATTGTCAGGTGGAGGATAGTACAGCGAGAACTGCATCGTCTGCTCCGCGGTGGTGCTCGAATCGTCGCTGTTGAAGTCGCTGTTGTTGCCACTCGGTGCTGGGCCAACGCCAATGTCGACATTCTCAACCACCACTTGGGCCAAAGCGGCGCTCGCAGAGAGCACGGCAGCGTATGTGAATTTCATCCTGGCGACAGCGACGTTTCCGAGTGATGGAACCTTGAGAGAGGGACGTGAGGGGACTGCGATTTTTTCTCGACAGAGCTCACGCGAGCTACCTATATGATCGGATCCTCCGGCTGACGGTATGCAGGTGGCGCTTACATAGCACTTCGATTCCACTCTGGATCCCGCGGTCTTCCGCCTCGCTCAACGAATGATGGGGTCGCACAAGAATCCTCATGTCCACAGAAGGCTTAGATTGAGAGTCAATGGCGGTATGTGTGACGTCGTCCTGCGGTGTTTACGGTCGTGCTCACAGGTGAGCTCCAATCTCCCAGGAACCGGCCGGGTAGTGGTCATCTTCTTGAGAAGCTTGATCGAGGCGTTGTATCCTCTCAATGTCAGGGTATATGATGGCAGCGATGCACCTGAGTTCTTCTCCATTGGTCTGGCTTTCTCTTGTTCCATTGTCTGGATGTGAGGAGACACGACAAGGCTGGGCACATGGGCGTTGGAGCTCATCCCAGCTCTCATGCGTTCGGGCTAGTCGGGCCGAGCGGCAACATCAAACTTTGTTGGTGAATGAATGGAAAGATTACCTGACGTCTGGTCGCAGAGCGAGCGCGGATATCTGTCGCCGAAGAGCGACCTCTTCTCACAGCACATGTTCCTGTCGTGTGATAACGGGTCGTGAAAATGCCTCACGACAGCGACTTCGAGAAGAGAAAGACCGGCCTGTGCTCTCCGCGGCGCCGAGATGGAAGCCACTTCTGGAATTGCTGGGTTCCCTTGGCAAGAACACAGACTTCTCCTCATCAAAGTCCAGCCACAATCGCCTCTGCACGACCTCGAAATCCAATCAAAGCGACGGGCTCGTCTGAATCAGATCAATGACCTTCTCGGCATTTGACGGGCATTGCGTGTCAGCCGTACCGGAGTCTTGTTCTCCCAAGACACGTTGCGGCATTCCACAACTTCTTGCGTCTTCTTGGATGGAATTGCATGTTTATATTCCTTCATCAATGTTTTGATCATCAATGTTTTGATGACCAAAGATCGGCATACAATGACCTGTCGTCCACTTGCTGAAGCTAGGAGCACGCCGCAATCCTCCAGGATGCACTGCATCCACTCTGGCGACCCCCAAAGCCCCCAAATTTACAAATTCCAGGTATCAGACGGTCCATTGAGCAACGCTCCTGGCGTCTATATATACAGAGAAGTATCATTCTACAGAAACATTGGCACTTCAGCAGCTTTCTTTTTTGCACACTTTCTCTCTCACATCACTTTTACACGATCACCACGCAACAACCATGTCCACCCAAACCCCCATAACACTCTACACCAGCCAAAGCCCCAACGGCATAAAAATCTCCATCGCCCTCGAGGAACTTCAGATCCCCTACACCCCCTACACAATCGACATGACCAAAACCGAGCAAAAAGAACCCTGGTTCCTCGAAATCAACCCCAACGGCCGAGTACACACGCCGAATCCTTGAACAAGACCCATCACCAACATTTGCCCCTTGAACAGATCCCCGCAATAACCGACACCCACCCCGACGGGCACCAGATACGTGTGTTTGAGAGCGGCAGTATCCTACAATACCTCACCGACCGCTACGACACAGAGTACAAAATCTCCTATCCCCGCGGGAGTAGAGAGTGGATCGAGATGAACTCGTGGCTGTTTTTCCAAAATGCGGGCGTGGGACCGAGTACGACACTTCACTAACCCCCTCCAACCAAACCCCGGACTGATCACGACGAAAACGCATAGTGCAAGGCCAAGCAAACCACTTCTTCCGCTACAACATCAACTCCTCCGACCACAGCTCATACGCCATAAAACGCTACCAAAACGAAACCCGGCGTCTCTACTCCGTCCTCGAAAACCACCTTTCTACTTCCAAAACAGACTACCTCGTCGGGAACAAATGCACGATCGCGGATATCGCGACTTGGCCCTGGGTAACGGTGGCCAGGTGGAGTCTGGGTGGCGAGCCGCATCCTGTTTCGCCACTTGATGAGTTCCCGGCACTGAAGGCGTGGGAGGAGAGGATGTTTGGGAGGGAGGCTGTGCAGAAGGGACGGCAGGTTGGTGGGACGCATCATAGGGAGTTGTTGCAGGATGTGGAGAAGATGAGGGCTTTTGAGAGGCAGGGGAGGGAGTTTTATCGGAGGTTGGCGGAGGAGGAGGGGGAGAAGAAGGAATGAGGAGAAGTGAAGGGGTGAAGTCCATCATATGAAGCTTGGGATTTGAAGTGCTTCACCAACAGATTGGAAATGTCAATGGAGTTTGTTCCTGGGATCTGTGGTCTATTTTATATGGTCGTCATTCGTCCCTTTTACAGCCCGAAGGAACTTCGAAGTACCGCTCAGCTGATTTTCGTAGCCTTCACCAACACAGGAATCATCCCACCCGTAGGCAATCGGAACTCCTGGTGACCGACGACCCGCAAGTGACTCGCAATCGCTCCAGAATGCGTGGTCAATGAGATGAAGATGTTCTGGTCATGAGACCAAATATCATCCAAAAACTCCGTCGTCCTCTCATCATGCTCCTCATGCGTCTCCCGATGATCCGGCTTCCACAACTCATCCTTCTCCCTAAACCCCTCCTCAATCCTCCACTCCGGAAAATGCTCACGAATATACGACCGCGTACTCCGTCGATCACAAGTATGTTCCCCCAGCACCTCCCTCAAAAGCTCCTTAATCAGCGGATCAAAAGGCGCCTCAGCCGGAAGTTTCAATCCCGAAAACGTAAGATTCGCCGTCTGCAGACATCGAAACATCGGACTGACATAATAACTCTGCGGCGGCGGCATCTTGGCCCAGGCGAGTTGCTCGCCAATGAAAGCGTGTGCTTCGAGAGCTTGTTCTTTGCCTGTGGGTGTCAAGTGGGCGTCGGACCAGAAGAGCTCGCCGTCGCCATCTAGTTTGGACCAGTAGTCGTCCCACGCTTTGGTTCCGTATTTGGCTTCCGCGACGTTGTGGTAGCCCTCGCCGTGGCGGCCGAAGTAGAGGAGTTTGTAAGACGTTCCCGAGGGTGCCGAGGATTGCAGGTGTTGGATATAGCGGCCGAAGCGTTCCCAAAGGGGTGCTGAAGGATCGGAGTCTGTGGGATAGGAGCGGGAGATGAGACCGAAGTTATTCTTGGTCTGGGAAGTGCTCAATCGTCAGACATGCGATATAGAAGGCGGGGGAAAATAGAGAGGACGCACGTAGTCGAAGTCTTTCCACTCCGTTTTCGGATCGTCTTGCATGAAGAAACCCTTCATCGTCTCATACTTGTACGTCGCCTTGTACGTTCCCGGATCTGTACTGCCCATCTTCGAAGAATCCGAGGACAGCGTTCCACCTAGAAGGAACCAAGATACAAGGAGTCCCAGAACAACCGCTGATCTGTTGTTCATTAGACCGCCATCTCACTGAAATATGTGGAAGAGACGTACGTCGTGACCGCGAGCTTCCGAACGTCTGGATTATGTCTAGCTCTATTCATGTTCTGTCTTCAAATGAGCGTCATTTTGAAAGAAAGTCAGAAAAATGGTTGTTGATGGAAAGAGAGATCTGGGAGAAGGTGCAGTCAAGTTACACATCACTCCAGATCCAAGAAGTCGTGGGGAGGCAAGTGCCATAAATGTTGTACATCATCGTAGCACTGCACCTTTCTCTATCTGCTTCGTTCAAGATCTTACACATCGAAGTTTTCCTCTCCTGAGCTGGAGATTATATCCTCCTGAGTAGTCGCCAGTCAGTGAGATGGCTCCTCCAAACACATTGTACCCCTGCGGCTCGCTCGAGAGCCTTCAGCAAGCCACGTTCAGTCCAAAATCGTGTTCTATCCATTCTGCTCCGAACCATCATGACATCCTTCATCGAAATTCAAGGGCAGGAAGAGAATCTCTGGCATGATAGTCAAACGGCAACAAAGGCTCATCCTCCTTATCGCTCCCCGCGACACTCCGATCAGTCAAGTCAGTCCCACTGTCTGGATCATAGAAGTCCTCTCGTGCCGTATCCCTCTGGGCCGGGTTCGCAATTGTGTTGTAGAAGTCAATGATCCGATTGATACTCGTGAGATGCTCGCCGCCGCCTTGGCTGGAAGACTGCATGGATCTGTTGGCCTCCGCCCGAGCTAATAGCTGCGCAATGGGCACTCGACTACCTTCAAGACCAGGTGGTGGAGGTGGGGTTCGTGGTCCGCCTGCTTCGAATCTTGCAAGGGTGGCGAGGGCGTTCGCCGCTGAGTATAGGGAGACGGAATGCTCGCCACTATCGTAGGTGCCATTGACGCGTTCTTGACGTTCTCGCTGAGCTCTTGCCTGCAACTGCTCTGCTTGCCGAAAGGCTTCCTCTCGTTGAGAGTTCCACCGCTGCAATGCTTGATCCCGTTGTGCGGTTGAACGCAGGTATTGTTCGTAGAGGCGCGCACTACTTCCACTGTAGTCGGCAGCCTGGTTTTCGTCGTCTTCGGTGATGATGAGATTGTCAGGGTTTCTGTCGCCTCTGCGTTCGACCCTGCTGTAGTATCTCACACAGACGCCATGCTTGCCGGACAGTTCGAGGTCCTCCAACAGCTTCATGGCGTCGGTGTGGATGTCCTTCCAGAATTGAATCTCGTCTCTGCACAGCTCAAAGACTAGGACCATCATGCGATCGCGGTACGGGTCAGCGACCTCGGTCTCGTTGCCTGCGATGTACAATCCGCACTTGTAGCGATGATTCCATGCAAGGCCATCTGAAATTCGACCGTTAGCGGCGAAGTTGCGATGTTGCATCTAGACTTGGATATACATACGGTTGCGATAGATTCTCTGTGCCCGTACTCTGGCGTCATTGAATACGACAGGCCACGTAGCCTTTTGTTGCTCGTTGCCATACTTGGTGTACACCGCGGCGACCCCGACTAAGGCAGGGGTTTGGCAGAAGTTAGGGGCGACGAGCGACTGGTACTCGTCGTACCAATCCGGAGGAGGGCGCTCATCATCGCGGGCCGTCAGTTGTAGCGCTCGCTCAGCTCCTGGGCGCAGTGCTCCGTAGAACGGCGGCATGGCGCGATGGTGGGTTGTGTGAGGTGAGCTGTGAGGACGTGAGGACGCAGAATGTCTGAAGGTATTCGGGTGAAATCGACCGCGAGTGGATTGGAAGTGCGCGGAGCGAAGATTCCATTCGTCTGGTAAGTTTGGATTACCCAGAGACTCAATGGACGAGTGAGGCGGAATTGAGTATTGATGACACCACCAACTCTTCACTTTTCGCCGCATCGTCTCATTCTGCACAGATGAGTCCTTGCACTCAAGCATCATGAAGATCTCTTCTTAGCTGTTTTTCCTGGCCTGTGTATCCAGCTCTTTCAGCCTCTCGACCAGCTTCTGCCTCAGATACGGGCTGAGACCGAGAATGCCCTCTCTCGTCACCACTCGATAGGTGTTGCTCGCCTGGTACCTCCCATTACCATCCACAAAGTTGCCCTTTCCATCAATCTCCAAGCTGCCAAATATATCTTCTGGCCACGCAACTCGTCCATAATCGGGAGGGTTCCGCTGGTCGCTCACGTGGATGTAACCACCTCGTCCAGCACCACCAATACCACCCTGTGAGCTTGCTCCACCGGCGCCGTCGCCTCCAGAGCCACCTCCACCACCAAATTGTCTACTGCTTCGATCTCGTCTCTTCATGTTTGCCTGCTTTTGCTGCGGGAAGAAGACACCACCGCTCCCCAGGGCAGAGCCTGCCTGCGAGGCATAGACTTGCGCCTGGCTCTGTATGTCTGGATCATTGACTGCATGCTCTTTGATTACCCAATGTAGGATGTTCAGGAACTCGTGGTTCTCGGTGAACGACTCGGGCGTGGGAGGGACTTCGCTGGTGGTGCCGATTGCGAGGGATGCGATGGAAGGCGTGTTAGGTAGGTATGAGAGGAGAGACTGTCTGGAGGAAGAATTTGGCTGTTCGTGGACATACTGCATACAGCATTAGCTGGTACTCGATACATTTAGAGAAGTACGTACGATGTGCTCGTTATTGGGGAGGGTGGATAGAGCTCTCCTCAGCGTTGTTGGTGATGTTCGTGCAATCAGTCGGAGACCTTGAAATGACAAGGCTGAGCGCGTCGGCGCCAATATTGTTGCCATTGTTGCTATGTTCGATGCGAGCTCAATGTTGTAGAGAGATAGAAAGATGGAATCCATGGATGCAGGCCAATGGAAATGTGCTGACGTCGAAGAGTGCGCACAGACACTCCCCAGTTGACCTCACCTCCCGAACTCTGTCTCCCTCCGCAACATCATCAACAATATCAACATTGAACTTCATGGGTGGAATTCTTGAAAGACATACACAACATTCAAAAAAGCCCACTAAAAAGCTGCAGTCTCGTGTCCAGGCCCGCCAATATCGCCCTGCCCAAAGTACCGATGCTTCCAAGCCAGACGTATCGAATGGAATCGATTCTCAAGCTCGACATGCCAGCAAGATCGGAGTCCTAGATGAGACTTCCAATGCAGTGAGGTCGATGGATTGTTAAAAATCAGTCCCCGCCTCATCAACCCATACCCCTCAGCACCAGAATCACATCATATCCCCCGCCCCCTGCCCCGTCCCATGACACCACTGACAAGTAGCCGTCCCCGAATGGCCCCCACCACCACAAGTCCCACATCTCGTCGTACCATCATGTCCACTACCACGACACATTCGACAGTTGATCCAATTATTCAGATCGCGAGCATCGCCAGAAGCCCTTACTCTTCCATGTCCCCAACAGCTTCCACATCGGCGCGGAGCACGTCCATCGCCGCCGCAGGTGTTGCAAGTCGCGCGGACGCTACCGGCTCCGTGGCAGCCGAAGCATGGGTCGGGATTGACTGTGGTCGCGGATGAGGCTGTGGAGCGGCTGGATGTGCTGGATCAGGTCGAGGATTGTGAGGATCTGCGTGAAGGCATGTTGAAGGACTCTTCGAATGGTGCGGTGCTGGTACGCACTGATGGTATGAGTCGTTCGGCTATAAGTGTGCTCCTCTGGCTGAATTCCTGCAACGTCTGTTGATTCTAGTGAGTGAAAACACTCTTTGCCATATTGGAACAGGCCATCCTATATCTAACGAGAGCGACTTGATCATGTGGTAGATTTGAGGCTGTCGTCTTCGCTCTTCATTGATCCTTGTTTCGGGGCGTAGATTGAGCGACTAGAGATTGGACGAAGCGACTCTTCAGCCCCTGCTCGTCGCTTGCCAAGGTCTGACTTGAGAGGTATTGATAACGCACTTCAGCTAAGCGATAGGACAACAATCGATGTACCGTGTACACGGCAAGAATACCCATCACCCCTTCCTCGAAATCAAAGCCTGCACCATCCCAGGATCCCCCATCGCCAACCCCACCTCCTCACTCCCAACACCCCTAACATTCACCTCCCCCACTCCCTTCACACCCGCGCAGTCCATCGATCCAGGAACCACCATCCCCAAATCTCTTGCTTTCACAACGCCATACTGCACCGGCACACCCCCACACCCCCTAACCAACTCCTCAACCTCCGCATTGGGATGCTCCATCCTTAGCATAGGCGCATTAAACGCCTTGGCAATCTCCACAGGACTCATAGTGACCTTCCGTCCAAGCAGCCAGAACTGATTAAAAGTCGCCAGGACGATGAAGATAGCAAGCAACGAAACAGCAGCCGCAGCGCCAAGGTAAGCGTAATTCGATCGATAGACGCCCGCGGTGCGAGTTTGTTTCAACTCAACAGTCTGGAGGGCAGTGGTATTGGAACCAGTGAGGGCGGTACGGAACATGAGTTCGCGGGCTTGTTGCAGGAGGTCTGGGACGGGGTCGTTGAAAAAGATGTTGCAGAGGCCTTGAGTGAGGCCGTTTTGTTGCTTCTTCGCTTCGGTAAGATTGGCGAAACGGGTTCCTGCCGGGCCCGTCGAGAGGACTTCATAGCCGACAGCTCCAGCCCAGCGGATATGCGAGACGCCGTAGAAAATATCGCTCAGGGCGTGGGCGTAGCCGCCGAGTTGGGTGGGACCTTGAATGCCGGGGTCTTTGTAGTCGCCGATTCTTTCGACGATGTCGTCGAAGATGGATGACTTTGGATCCAGACTAATCGTGGAGCTATTGCCGTCGGTGATGACGGGGTACTGGACAGTCGCAGCGCGGAGGGTGCAGTTCTGGACCAGCATTTCGCCGGTGCAGGCTGACTGGTCTTTGTACTGGACGTCCAAGTTCAGCTGTCCAGGCTGGTCGTAGAACCAGGAGATGTTGCTGCGGAACATGATGAAGCCTGCGACGGCGTCGATGCATTCTTGAGAGCTGCCAGTGATGGAGTTGCATCCCTCGTCAGGGACAACATTGTATGGGACAGTGTATGAAGAGCAATTCACTGCCAACCCTGCCGCTGAGAGCCGGCCAGAGCAGACTCCATCGCCAGCGCAGGCGGTATGATTAGCAGCGATACTCTGTCCAGCTTGATGCGCCTAAAAGTCCGTCAGCAAAGCCAAATTCTCCCCTTCTCTTCACAGAGCCTCACCTGGAAAACCGGCGTGAAGTTCTCATGCAACAACGGCACAACCCTCAACCGGCCACTCATATACCCCGTCGGAAAGTCAATCTCCTTCGCCGCCCTGACCGTAACATTCGCCAAAGACTCCGTCTTTCGGATATGGACCTCGCTCGACCGCTGCAGTAAAGGTCCATTGATAGGCGTGACAGCAAGGAACAAAGCCGCGACAGCAACGAAATTAATATGGCGTCCACTCCGCACAGCAGCAAGAGCACTGTGACCGAAGTCCCAAGTATCATGCAAATCGCGGATCGTAGTGCCGTCGCGGATGGCTTTTGTCCACCAGGCCTGTATCATCCAACTCATCAGCCACATCAGTCTCTCACAGGAGATGCTCAACTCACAACAACAACCCCCCTGCCCAACGCATCCTGCAAAAGCACATTCGCAACCGTATACGCAATCGAAACATACACGCTCGGCGAATACTTCCAGCTATTGATGCTCTTCCCATCGCTGTACGCGAGAACAGCTATAGCGGCGAGGATACACGCCAGAGCACCGAGGAGAGCGAGGAGGCCGATCCAGGGCATTCGGCGGAGGACTCCGCCTTTCCAGGCATGCTTGTTGTATTTGGTTGTGTGGGAGTAGTCTTGGGCTGCGGCGGAGGATTTGGTGACCATGTTGAAGTGTGAATGGTTTGATCCATCGTCGGCAGACTTGGGTCTTGCGATCTAATTGTCTTGATATCTTTGGCCTGCGAACGACTTACGAGAGTTGCAGCGAGGTGTCATTGCCAAGGGGTGAACGATGTCGGCGAGGCCGCTTCAGCATACCTTCTCTTTAGCATTGCAACGTTCGTCGTTGTCCAGACGAAATCCGCCAAGAGCAAGTACCTTCCCAAAACGGAAGTCACGTCCACTGGCGACTAAGCTTCTGCTCACGTTAGCATGCCATGCAGCAAGCCACCATCACATTCAGCCAGCCCTGGAACTGCGAGATGCTCTCAGTCTCATGGAAGCCGTATCGTTTGCAGTTCCGGCCGTTTCGAATGCGCATGAGAAGTGACAGGAGTGAACCAATCATCTCACCGAGCGATTCCTTCAGATGCTTACATCCGAATGTTACTCACGCTGCCAGATGTCATACCATCACTACAGCGATGTCATCGGATGGACATTCCGTTCGCCGTGATTATGTCCAGTCGCACGTAGCGTAAGCACCAGAGCTTGGGATACATACCCGGCCTTAGGACCTCGATCGCAATGTAAACCTCGTCTCAGAGAACCAAAGCCCGCGATCGAGGGCGCAGTATCCATCATGTTCATCCTCATCCGAGCCTGCAATCTCTTCAAAATGTTCTCTATCCTCGCCATTGTCATCACGCTCTTCTCTTCTCGAAGTTCCGCGAGCGGGATTCCAATCCTCCCAACACAAACCTCTCACGCAGGGGATGGCTTCGAGATCTCAGGCTGGACGCCAAAACCCACCTCCGGCCCCAAACTCGACCTCCTCCGAAGACAAGACTCCGATCTCTCGCCCCTCTGCGGCTTCGTAACCGGAAACGTCTGTAAGCATCTTCACAGCCACCTCTTACCCGCTGTCCACCTCCTGACCTAATATGTCCAGCACAAATCCTCTCCTGCACCGCACAGACCGAATACTGCAACTTCGACATCCCTTCATCCGTCTTCGGCTGCTGTACCGGCTCAGCGCTCACGGGCTGCGGCTATTTTACATCTTGTCTCGACTCGACCGCTCCTTGCGACGCAGCATGCCAGCGCAACACGGCGATCCAGCGCTGCAGCGAGTCGTTGTACCCAAGATGCGCCAAGTATACGTATGACATCGCCGGTGCGATCTTCAGCAATTTCGGATGTATGGACGTGGTGGATGAGCCGACACAGGTGTTCGCGGTTTTGGCGACGACTGTGGATGAGGTGGAAGCAACGATCTCGGCGGAGGTGATGAGGTCGAGCGTGGTCGTTTCGAGTTCGAGCGAGTTGGGGGTTGTTGAGACGTCAGCTGCGAGTTCTTCGGTCGCTGGAGTCAGTAGCAGCGGCTCGGGAACAATTTCGTCGTCCTCTTCTTCGGGGCCTTCGAGAGTGGCCTTCACGCAAACTCAAGCCACTGCCGGCGATCATATAGAGAGCACCTCGCCGGCTGCAGCATCTTCCTCACTGACAAACGCCGAATCAGGCTCAGCTCCAAGATCATTGGGACGTGCCGGAGCTGCTGGAGCATGCTTGTGCGTTGGCGTCTTCTTCGCGCTGTCGTTGTCAACGTAGAGCATCCTGTAGTGTTAGAAAAAGACGTTCGTTGCCCAAATCAATGTTTGCGATCTTCTTTCTCAATCGCTCCGCTCCTCAAGAGACATTTGCGGAACTCAGACCTCGACTCGGTTGTTGCCTGCTGGCTGCAGACAGCCAATGCTGCTCCCTCCTCGCAAACACAATCGTGATTTGACTTGGATGTAATGTTTTGTATCATTCTTCCCGGCTTCCGTAGACAACAGTCTCGCGGGCCCCAGCTCTATCTTTCGTATCATCTTCGGGCCCGAAATGCACTATTGAGACCCTGAAGCTTTTCAGCATGTCACACGCGCTGTGTCTAGCTCGAGAGAGTTGCTCGGCGTTGGCTGATAAAAAGAATACATTGACAGCTCGAGATTCTTGAACGGCAATGGCAGGAAGCAATGGCCTCCCGGTCAGATTCGACTGAGGAAGGTCCGCTCATTCTCTCCGTGCTGGAGTCTCCAGAGATCTTGCCTCCAGTCTGCCTGGCACCTGCTGCTCATGCTCTTTCGCGCCATGCTCTTGCCCCGGAGTTCAGAATCGAGAGAGGCCCTCATTCGCAAATGGAGTAGTCTCTCCGTGAGTCATCGCATCGCTGCAGAAGGGTGCCAGATATCGGCCTCGCCCAAAATGGTTTGCGAAAGCAGTCCATTTTCGGATTTTCTGGCCAATCGTCCGCAAGCCGACACCCGATCGCATATCTGCTTACCAACGCCGATCATCCCCCCATCCTACCTCTTGACGCAAAGATCCGTCCTAATGACCCATTTCTCGCCCTCAGTGACCTCTCGCCCTTCGTGCAATAAGCAGTCGCTGCCATGTCTATGGAGCAGCGCCATCCCGACGTCCAGCTCAGCGACCACTGGGTCTGGTGCGGCGGTTCGCTTGTTGGGCGCTTCCGGGTAAAATACTGTCTCGCCGCCCTTGCAGCCGGTCGTGGGGGAGGAGAGGTAGAGGAGGAGCGTCCATGTGGTCTTCGCGGGTTGTGCAGTGGGCGACCTCGCGGATGGGAAGGAGACGTTGTTGGAGTCGTCGTCTGGAAGGTGGGGTCAGTGAGAAATCCGCAGGAGCGAGATGGCGCTCAGCACCACGTCGGCGCGGGAGTCAGGGCCTGCTCACAGTGCTGGTCAAAAAATTGGCCCTTGGTGTAGCGATAAATCCGAATATTGCTGTTGAGACCCAACACCTCCCCTCCCCAAAGCTTTTCCTTCTCGTCGTCAGAGAGGGGTACCCCCTCAACCACCGGGTTCATGATCAGCTGCTCAAGGCCGGTTGTGCTCCACAGCTGGGCCGCAAAGTTCGCGTCTTCGACCTGAAAGCGATCGTTGACCCGGGTCGCCTCTCCTTTTTTTGGCCTGCCGGGAGTGGTGACCAATGGCAGCGTTGCTAAAAAGCTCCTGTAGGTCTTACAGAGCGCTGCTGTCCACAGTCGGGTGGTCAAGATCTGGTTGTCCAGCAGAGTCTCCCAGGTCATGCCGTCGGTAGGCATCACTGGCTCCATGGCGGGCCAGTTGGGCAGGATGGGGAGGTGGCTGCGGGCGTCGATGCTGGCGGACGGGCCGCCCTTCTTGCTAGTCTTTCCTTTGGGTGCCATAGGAGAGGCTCGCTGGATCGGGCGTCGACTTGCGGACAGCTGAAATGTAAGCACTCAGCAGGTATTTTGCACTTCGACGCTCTTAAGAGATTTTTCTCTTCCTCGCACTTTCTTTCGATACTCAATATTCTTTCGCACGCACTTTTGCAGTATCATCAGGTGATACTCACTGCGCACACTGCCAAGTCAAGTAAAGTGATCGCACACGGGTATAATTCGTCCTCTCGGTGGCCTGGTGCTGTCGTCTGCCTCAGGTTCAGAGCAAGATCAGAAGATGGAGGGCATCGAGTTCAGCTTCAACGACGCTATGGATCCCGGTCAGTACTCTCCACGATGCCTTCTTCGCAGCGCTGACAGCATTGTAGACATTCTTGAGGGATATTATCCAGCATGTCTCTTCGCAGACGACTCCGGCGACGTGATCCAAGATGGAAGTCAGGCCAAGCCAGACAATTCGGCACAGATGACCGACTCCAACAAGAACATGCCAGATGAAGGCCAAACCAAGCCAAATGATACCGCTCAGACGACCGGCTTCGACGAGCCACTCGAAGCTCCGCGCGACAACCAGCTCTGGGAGAGCTTGCGACAGTATCTGGGATACGACGATGCCGCCCCGAGCAGCGTCCCGGCCACCACTCAAGACTTCAGCGACTTGACGAATGGAGCGCAGGTGGTCGATACCATGGTCAACGCCGCACCGCAAGAGGAATCAGGCCAAGAGGTCCCTCAGGTCCATGAACAGCGCCAAGACATCATCGACTTGACGAACGAGTCGGAATGGGACCAAGCCATGGCCGGCGTTGAAGCACATCAGAGCACAGAACAACAGCCAAGGCCATTCTTTGAGTTCAATGCGCCCTTTGGTGATGATTTGGGAGACGGGCCGTGGAGTAAGAGGGAGCAAGAGGGTTCCAAAGGTACGTACATTTTGTGTATTTCTTTGCCTCATGTCAAGCTGGTCGTCGTGCCCATTTGCCTCGTATCATCGAAGCATGTCGACATCAAGTCATCCAACACCGTCCTCAATTGAAAGAGACGATGTATGTCGATCGACGAGAGACGGTCTTGCCATTGACGAGACGTGAAGTCGAAGCCGGTCGAGATGGCGTCAAGAAAGTCGAGGATGCGAAACCTTGATGGCGAAAGAGAAGAGGGCGGCTTGGTGAAGCCGGAAGCCGAAGAGACTCGCTTTATACTCATGAAGACGGCATTTTGCATGCGTGCGAAATCAGCAAAAGCGAAATTGTAGTGGCCATGGAAAAGTCATGCGAACGAGCCTTACCAGAGGCACTCTGTATCGTTGACGACTACAAAGGAGGAGTTCGCTGACCTCTACTAACCCTGGCCAACGACTTTTGGCATTACCCATCCTTGCTTAGCGGACCCTACCGCGTGCGCCCGCCGACTTCACATGCTTCTCTTCACGTTGCTACGAGCTAACCACTGCCTTGCTACTAGATACCCACCGACCTACCCTCGCACGACTCCCGCCGTCTGTCAAGGTCACTCCCCCCCTCCCACCCTCTCTCGACAATCCACACCAGCGCCTCAATCTCTTGGAGGAGCACAGCGCCGTCGTGCACGTCTTTCCCACCTCTTTGGGCTTGGTCCTGGGTTTCGCGCCCGTCGGAACGGACGACAAACCTTCGCCTCTTCCACCCAACGCTCATACCGTGGGCGTGCTGTGGCCGCGAGACGAAATCATCCGCCAGACCGGCCAAGACTTGCAACCCAAACTTGAGGGTGGCCCCTACTGCGACTTACCGCCGCGGGAGCTCGTCCGGGAACTGCAAGCACGCTCGAAGAGAAAGCAGCAGCAGCAGAAGCAGAAGCGTCCCTACCCGCGCCAGAATAATGAAGCCGGCCCGTCTACATTCACGTCACTACAAACGATGGAAAGCGCCGGCCTTCAAGAGACATCCCGCCCCCTCGACCTTGACCTCCCCCGCTCCTCACCCTCGCCGCCCTTCAACGTAATGTCGACCGACCTAGACCCGTCCGCGCGTGCCCACGCCACCGACCACGGCGTGCCGAGTAACTTGCGCAACGCCGACGACCCCGATGTCTTCGAACAACCATTCCTGCCCCCTGCAGACCTCACTCAGTTCGCCTCTCATGATGATGCCGCCCTGTTCGATCCCGCCGAGCTTTTGGAGCCAACAACCCCGGCGCCGAACAGCTTCAAGCATTTCGACCTTCACACCACCGACGACCAGGCCTCAGAGGCTCAGCCTGGTCCTGTCGAAGACGAGGAGCAGCAGCAAGAGACTGGCTACGCGATGCTGTCCTTCACCGACAGTTACTATGTCTTCAAGACCCCCAACCTCATGCTTGGTCGCGATCAGACCTTTTTGGACAGATGGCAGGCGCAGAAGAAGGCGCGCAAGCTATTGGAAAAAAGGCGGGCAAAGGCCAGAGCCAAAGCCATGAAACAATTGGCCCATGCACAACGCGCGCTCGTCGATTACGCGAACGAGCCCGGCCAGCTCGAGCAGTATGGTGATGACGTTGCCGTCTATGGATCGTCTGCTTCGGCCGACGATGACGACCTCGAAGGCCGCCCGGAGCGTGGCCTGCTGAGCCATTACAGCGAGCACGCAGGTCCTGTCTCATATAATCCTCCTTCCGACGATGAGGCCGATCTGTCTTGGAGGCGACAACGTGACCGGATCAAGCCCACTTCTTCCTCTGCCACATCCATCGCCCCGCGCGACGTCTTCAATATGTCTGCGCGAGAGGCGGAGCCATACACTGGCTCGGCAGCCGGCAGCCGCGATCATCCCGAGGACTGGGCAATGCTCCCCGTCCATACCGCAGATCCAAAAGACATCAAAAGTCTTTCTAGGGAGCATCTGTGCTTCAGCTACGACTCTGAGAATCATCGTTGGGTGGTGCACATCGTAGGCAATAAAGCCTACGTTGACGACGTGCTGCACTACAAAAACGCAACGAACATCCCCCTCAAAAACGGCTCAGAGATCTTCGTCGCCTCACTCAAAATTGTGTTCCGCTTGCCACCCACCTTTGTTGACGACGATCCCGCAGGCGACGCGATAGAGGACGCCGAAGATGACGAAGACGCCTCCTCTACGTCCGATCGTCGTCTTTCCAACGAGGTAGCAGACGATGCGGAAGACGAGGACGTCGAGGAGCCAGAGTCAATCGCAAAGAAGCCAATCCCTAAGCTCAAGCTGAAGGCGCCAAAGGCACCCGGCAAGGGGAAAGATGCCGGCAAAGCTCCAGGCAAGGGCAAGCCCAAGGCTGCAAGCAAGTCCAAGACCACTGAGCCGAGTGCGTCAAACGAACCAGATTCTGCCAAGCAAAACGACAAGGGGAAGAAGCCTGCAGAAGAAGCTGCCGCTGCTGGAGATGAGGGCGCAACTGAAGTCAAGCCTGAACCAACCGAGGCGTCGCGTCCAGTCATCTTGCCGGGTTCGATTTTGGAGGGTCTTGCCCCTGACGAAATGCCTGAGAAGCGCAAAGGGCCTGGCCGACCCCCCAAGAATGGCTTCCTATCCAAGCGAGACGAAAGAGCGGTGATGCGCAGAAAGAAGGAATACGAACGTCGCCAACTTCCCGTGCCTGACATCAATGTCATTCTTGCAGAAGTTCGAGAAGAACAGAGGGCCAAGGACGCCGCTGCCAAGGGCAACAAGTCACGACCTGAAGGGGCCACCGATGCTGTGGAGAGCATTGAACCCGCAGATCCACCTGAAGACGGCGCTGCTGGTCCAGCGCAACCGCGCGACCCGCAAGCATCACAAAGTGCAGACGTTGGGCCATCGGGTTCATCGGGTCTTCCTCGGCGGCCTCTGCGATCACCTTCGCCAATGAAGCCTCAGGAAGCCTTCACAGAAGAAGAGTTGAAGAAGCCTACTCTATCATACTTCTACCTCTTGGACGAGATACTGCAGTCCATCGGCTCCGCAGACTTGCAAACCATCTACGACAAATTTCAAAAAAGATGGCCGTATTTCAGGTACACTGTCACCACGACCGGATGGCAGAGTAGCATTCGACACAATCTGTCTCAGCATTCCCGGTTCAAAGCCGTCGGCAAGATGGGAAAGGGAATGCTTTGGGCCGTTGACCAGGATGCTCCTCGTGAAGAGACAGGCACGAAGAAGAAGAAAACTCCACCTCCACCGCGTCAACCTCAGATGCCGATGGGCAATGGACAAATGGGCCCCGGAATGCCTCAATACCAGCATGGTCCGCCTCAGTATCCACCAAGATACGGCCAACAGCCTCCTTTCAATCCTGGTCAGGGTCAGTACAGCAGTCCATATGGATCTCATCCAAACCAGTACCCACCGCATGGCCATCCTGGACATGGTCCTCATCATCCGAACGTGCAGTCAATGCATGGGCCACAAATGGGTCCTCCAGTCCAAGGCTCGCACATGCAGCAGCCTCCGAATGCCATACAACCCAGTCAACAGCCTGCTCAGCCTGCAAATCCGGTTCAGGCAATCACGCAAGCTATCATGTCGTATCGTAATGTCTACCTGAGTCGACTGGCACCAAACAGTCCCGACATGGAGGCGGAAGGCAAGAAGTTCTTTGATGCCGTGAACTATTTCTCGGAAATATTCCACAACTCTGGCGATGGATCTAAGCACTACCCTGGTGAGGAAGCTTTGAAGAGCGAACCATACCTGACTCTCAAGGCTATCTTCGATCAACACGATACGAAGGCAAAGAGTGCAAGCGCGAATGGCCCTACTCATGGCCAGGGTCAAACCGAAAATGTGTCGAAAGTCGAAAATGGTGTGACAGTCCAGCCGAACGGTCCTCCGAACGTGCCTGCGCAACCGCCACAGCAGATTCAGCAGCAGCAGCAGCTAGGTCAGCAACCGCAGGGAACCAGCTATGCTCCGTCGACAGCAGCACCGCCAGCTAACGGTGTCTCTGACGGTGTCTCCAACGGCAGCCAAGGTGTGCAGCCAAGCGTCGCTTCACAGACTGCCGCAGCCGTGGCCCAGACAACGAATGGTACCTACGTGCAGCCGATAGCGCCTGTCTCTGAAGAGCAGGTAAAGACCCTTACCCCTGGACCGCAGTCGGCTGCAATTGCAGTTCCGCCAGCCGTTACACCTTCCGCCCCGGAGAAGCAGCCAAGCAATGGGCCTGTCGTTCAACCTGAGCAGCCTGCCACTGCTGCACCAATGCCCGCCATGGCATCACAGCAGACGACTACTAACACGTTTGTGACTGCCGCGCCAGCTATCAATGCTCCACCAGCTGCCAATGCCGCGCCACCTACCGATAATGGGCCTACCAATACTGCACCACCGGTCAATACCGCCCCGCTTGCTGATAGCGCACCGCCGACCAATACAATGCCGGCTGCTGTTGCCGCTCCGTCTGTCGGCAGCATTCAGCCCAACAATAGCATCGATGAAAGCTCAAAGCGAGCTTCGCCGCCGGAGCCTGCCAGACCAACATCCGCGGGTGTCAAGCGAACGGCAGAGGACATCGAGATGACAGACGCTGAGTCAGAGGCCAAGAGGCAGAGAACAGAGTGATGGCATCCACTCGCACAGCATTCTGGAGGAGTTTCGAGGATGAATGGTTTCAAGAGGGTATACCCAGGGACATACGGCGCAAGACATGGCATCCAAAGACGTCGATGCATGTATTGATTGTTTGATTTTGATTTTGCTACTTTTTGATCGGGATTAGCGAGCGAAGGTGCTATTGGAGTCTTTCTTGGTTTGGTGTGCTTTGGCACAATAAACATCGCGCATGCATTGGGTGGTACTCGCAGTCTCTGCGCATCTTTGAGCGTTCGAAGCAAAACATGAGCGCTTGAAGAGTGTACTGATAGACAAAAGTTACGCAATTGGACGAATTGATGAGATACAGGATCGGCCAAATGTTTGACTTTCTTCGTGGTGATTTTGTCTGTCTGCTCTAGTTGTGGTATTGCTCCTCAGTAGAGTTGGACTGCTGATGTGTGCCATGCCTACTGCAATGTTCGGAAGCATAGACTCTCCGCCAAGTCCTTCGATGCAGGCAGGTACTAATGCCGTGGATACCGCGAAGTCTCGCATGTCCATACAGAAGATCAACTTTCCGCAGGCCCGCTTTGTCTGGGAGGAAGCGTGATCATGCAGTGGGCTGTCCTGACTGCGCCTTGCGCCGTTCGGTGGACCAGCCTGGTTTCGAGTGGTTTCATGTCTTTTTCCTTCATCCCTCATCCCCCCTCTTTCTTCCCCTCCTTGTCACTCTGCCTCAAACTATTATAATGCTCTCCCAACCCAAACCCATGTTTATAATACCCCAACCACACCTCCCTACCCTCCTTCCCACCCCCTTCGATCCTCTCCACCCGACCAAAGTCCTGCAAGACATTGATATCAACCCCATAAGTCTTCGCCAGAGCGAGAAGTTCCAATTGCCCGCCCCATTCGGCTGTGTCGCGGATTTTGTGGATGTATTCTTGCAGGGGTTCTTCGAGGAAGGGTTCGAAATCTGAGGGGTTGGAGGAGATGTAGGTTGCTGCGGCGGCGCGGGTGAGTTTGTAGGGGGTGTCGCCGGGCTGGATGGTATCTGCTTCTTGTTGGAGGGGGATATCAAGTTGCGTGAGTTGATCCGCAACAGCAGAGTACAGACAATGCCCATCAGCGCGGATTTCGTGTTCGGTGAGGTTGTGCTCTTTCATGCTTTCGAGGAGACGATTGCGTTCTTGGGTTTTGAGGTCGGGGAGGTTTTGGGCTTCTTCTTTGGCTTGTGCGATGAGGTCTTGTTGTTCGGCGGCGCGGCGGGCGAGGCGTTCTTTCGCGCGGTTGCGTTTTTTGCCTTGTTGTCCGGGTTGTGATTCTGGCTCTTGTGTTGTGCCGTTCGTCCCATTGACTTCTTCTTTCTCATCTGTCTGCAATGTCAAGTCCTCCAACTCCTCCGCTACATCTCCATCGACAGCCTCTCCATTGAGCTCAGTAACCTCCCTCGCCTGCCTCTCCTTCAACTCCCTCTCCAACCGCTCACACTCCTCATTAACGCCCTTTCTCGTCTTCTTACTCGCCTGCTTCTTCTTCTGCGTCACCTGGCTCTGCAGATCTCGCTGCTCTTTGCGGTGTCGCGTTTGGAGTTCCTCCATCTTCGACCAATGTGTCCTCTGGTCTGAAACTCAATGCCGTCACCGCCGCTCCATCACTTGCACAAACGTATGATCGTCCGGCCCGCGAGAATCCTTGGTATCGTCGATCTTCGCACCTTCCCGATGGGTCACAAGTACCGAGTAGTCAAGTGAATGAAAGTTCCCAAAGCTGCAGGTCTCATCACATGAAGTGGGCTGGATTCTTGCCCCACGTGCGGTCGGTCTGAGCCGAGAACGCCACTTTTGCTTTCACACCAGTCGAAGAAGCCACTTCAACTCTCTTCACACGCCGTACCAACTCTCTTCACAACTTTGACGGCTGGCATGCAGGTTCGACTTGAGCTGGCGGTGGGTCGAGATCTCACTGCCTTGCCGTGCCAGCCTCCGAGGCGTGTCGAGCTTGTCTGGGGATTTTTTTGTTGAAGAGTTTTGGATGGTGCAGAGTGTTTGTTTGATGCCTGGCTATTGAAAGTCTCTGGGTGATCAGCGAGGCGAAAGAAAGAGTGTTTGGCTCAGCAGAGGACGAGATGCGACGATTTGGAATGCGCTTTGCTTCCCGCTCGTTGCCAGGAACATCCATGGTCTTTACGGCTGCAAAGATATTGAAGTTGAAAGCGCAGATGAACGAGGCGTCAGCGGCATAAGGAAGAAATGGAAGTCAGCGGCAAGGTCAATGGATTGAGGAAGTGATAGAGTATGAACGAGCGTCATTTCATTGCCCATGGCTAAACATCCCAACCCGTAAGATCGTACAGCCATGACCGCCAAAAGCTTTGTGTCCTCATCGTGATATCTATTAGAATGATCGAAATTGTCCCCATCTATATTCGCTTTCTTTCCGCGAAGCGAGCGTGATAATCAAAAAGAACGAACAAACGAGGCACTCTACCAAGTAAACCTCATCAAACCAGGGTTAAGCAACACCGGCAACCCAAAATGTCCCACCACAATCGTGCTGAGCGGGTAAATCGCAACAAAAGTATCAATCTTCCAGTAATAAGGCGCGAAGACCGCCAGCGCGATCATCATAACCGTGCAAAAGCCACAGAAGATGAAAGTGCCCTTGAACTTCTTCAGGACTTTGGGGATTTCCTTGAAGAAGGTCGTGTTCTCGGCTTCTTTACTCGTGGCGCCCCAGGACATGTCGATGCTGCAGAGATGCGAGAGGATGGCCTGCGAGACGTGCAGAGAGACACCGCCGAGGAAGATCATGAGGAGGGGAACCCAGCTGAAATTCTCGATTAGGGACTTAAAGAGCGTGGCTTCGCCGGTGCGGTAGCGGAGGACTGCAAGGGCGAGATTGCCGAGGCCGGAGAAGATGATGATGATGGCGAAGTAGATTTTGAAACTGTCCATGTAGTAGTGGTCCAGAGCGCCATTGTACCAGCCCATGAGGAAGTAGTTGGCGAGAGTGAAGAGCCAGGCGGAGCCTAGGGCGAAGTATGTCCCGACATAGGCCATGATGGTGAACTTGGAGGGAAGAGGCATACGAGATCCTAGGAAGCGGAGGAAGAGCTTAGTGAAAGGACCGCGGGTAAACCAATAGCGGAAGGGCTGGAAGATGAGTTCTGAGCAGCCGTAGGCGTACTTCTCCCAGCGGGCCAGTTCGTCGTAGACGGTCAGGGAGACACCTTCTTGGAAACCATCACCGGTGTAGCCACCCATGCGCACGACGTATCCGGCGGTCTGAAGACGGAGGGCCATGTCGAAATCTTCGGAGACGGTGTCCTCGGACCAGAACTTCTCACGATCGTCGAACTTGCAGTCGTAGCCGATAGCTTGAACGGCAGACCAGCGGAGGACGGCATTATGACCGACGAAAGGTGCGACATCACCGTTGGCCACGGCGAATCTAATGGCCGTGTAGATCAGGTGGGTGAAGAAGGTGATACCACGCTCAAAGAAGGAGTCCGTAACGTTCATCACACCGGACGAATACTGAATGATGGCGACCTGTGGGGATTGCTCCATCTCAGAGACGGCGTCGAGGAAGCAGTCGGTTGGTACACGGGTGTCGGAGTCGATCAAGAGAATGTAGTCACCCATTCGGATGTTGCCATCAGCCCAGGTGCGACCCTCATCAGCCTCAACAACAGCAGCTAGAGCGTCGCGGTAGGCATGAGCTTCGTCCTCCTGCGTCCAGCCTTGGTGGCGCTCAAGAGTTTCCAGAATCTCTTCAACACGGTTGCTGACCCAGAGTGCGTAGTTCATGTTGGAGGCCTTCTTGAACTTTCCACGTCGGAGGAACGCCTCTTCGCCCTCGCTTGGCTTGGGGTTGTGCTTCGGACGAGAAACCCAGCCGATGTTGTGCTCGTCGTAGAAGTCCTGGCGGGCGCGGGCATCTTCTTCAGGAACGAGCTGCATACCGTCGTCGTTAACGAAGATGTTAGCAGTTCCTCCTTGCATCTCATAAGTCGAGATGGCGGCTTTGAGCGATCGGACAGTGGGCTCGATGACAGCATGGAGACCTTCCTTGTAGACTGGCATTTGGATGGTGACGTGGGGGAGCTGACCAGCGCCTCGTCGAAGGCGGCGAGGCTTGAGGCCGGAGTAGAACTTGGTATTGTGGTTCATCTGCGAAATTGGCCCGATCAGCTGCGCGACGCTACCGACGATGGACTGGAAGAAGAACAAAGCCAGCCACATCTGCAAGGGCACAACCAGGACAAAGGCCAATCGGATGTAGTTCTTGTCCACCAGGGTTTCGATGGCGATCTTCTGGAAACCAGTACCGATGCAGAAGAATGTGAGACACAATGTAAAGGCACAGAGGATGGCTTGCCAGAGGACCATTCGTCGAGGTTGTTCGATGGCACCTCGCTCAACGGAGTCATCGTCGTCAGACACCTCCTGAACGGCAACGCTGCCTTCTTTCTTCTCATCAGCCTCTTCAGTCTGGTCGTCCCAGATCATCTCCATGAGGGACTTCTCGATCTTGTGTGCGCGGTCGAGCAGGTGACGGGGCTCGTCGTCCCAGACGACCAAAAGACCACGATCGGCAATGAAGGCAGCGAACTGATGCTTCTGGCACCGTGGGAGGTAGGAGATATCGGGGAGGACCTGAAGTCGGAGACCGTTCTTGAGAGGAACGTAGGGTCGCTCGTTGTTGTGGAGGAAAAGCTTGATGACACGAGTGTTGACTGTCATGGCGACCTAAGATTTAAGTCAGTGCTGGAACTTCGAAAGAGCTTCATTGTGAACTTACTCGGACGTTCAAGGTCTCGATGGCTCTGTAGAAGCCATATGGCTCCTCGATGATATCGCTTGGGCAGCAGGTGTATTGCCCTCTCGACTTCTTTAAGACAACACCCTCGTCCATGCCTCCAGCAGTCCACAGCCTCTCCATCTGCTGTTGGTACAGCCAGTTGACCATGACATCGCACTTGATTTCGTTGATGTCGTCGGCTTGAGAGTTGCGGAAGTCGCCCACTGGATAGAGCGAAGCTGGTCGGGACCATCCTGGAGTAGCAGTGCCGGGAGTGGTAGCAGTGGTACCAGCTGGAGCCTCCTTCTCTGACATCTCTGGCTGGGCGTGTTCAGGCTCATCCTTCTTGCCCTTCTTGGGCTTCACGTATGACAGGAGACCCATCTTGTCGGAATGTGGGGAGTCGAATCGTTCCCCAAAGTTTGTCGAGTTGTCTGCTTGTGAGTCTCCGGTTCCCTGGAGTCGTTGGGAAGGCGAGCCCCTTGGAGCAAGCTACCTCAATGACCTGACTGTGAGGAGCGAGTGGAGAACAGCAGTGACAGCGAGGCGAACCTCGTTGCACACGCCTGGAAACGAAAGGATACAGACACAAAGGTCTAGTCAGGATCGAGTGCAGCAAGAAACTCGGGAGAGGAAACAGAAACGCTGGGCATCTACCCACCTGTATATGAGCACGGCCTTCGGTCGTCCTGTCCATCGATGCATCGATGGGCTGAACTCTGGGAGGCTCCGGTTCCACGCTCGTGTGAGAGCGCTGGGAATCTGGAACGCCACGAACATGTAGCGGCATGGTAGGTTTGAGGCGCTTTGGCGTAAGTCCAGAAGTCGTCCCAAACTGTGCACGAAGCTCACGGCAAGAGGTCGCCAGTCGGCAGAGCGATGCCATTCTGGGTCGGACGGCCGCTAACGCTAATCGCGTGCCAGAGATAGGGTTTGCTGTACCTTTCCTAGATAGCTAGAACGTTGTCTCTTTACGACAGACGCTAGGCGTCTTACGGTGGAGGCAGTCCAAACAGCGTAAGGCCACGAAGCTTGGATCCGGCTCTGGAAAAAGGCAAAACTGGACTGGTGAAGTCAAGACCTGGCAGGCGCCGTGAGAGCAAGGCGAGACGGCCGGCGGATTTGCAATTGGCGTACGCCTAGTCGCGCGTTGGGACGATTCAACAGCGCTGTCGTAGATGGCGCGACGTTATCGCGAGTCGAGCGCAATATTCAAATCATCATATAGCAGATCGGTCGTATGAGCAGATGGCCGGCTATCGCGAGGTTCTGCGTGGCCACGAAGCCCCAGGAGACGGTCAGGCGAGACTGTAGCATATCTGCGACGAGGCGCTCGTGTGGGCAGCGATAGCAGCATGGCGAGAACTCGCGGTGGCCGGATGGCTGCAGTGAGATGCCTTAGGTGCGACGCCCTCTGGATGGCAGGATTGACCACGTTTTCCCGCTGTGTGAGAGGCGCTCGCAGCTGCATGGATAGCGGAAAGTCAGCAACAGCAGCCCTGTGCAGCGGGCGTCCGGCTGCTCGCAGCAAGGCAGTCTGGAAGGGCATCCGGGCCTTTGAGCACAATCGCGCGCTTGTCCTGATCTCCTCGCCGGCAGCAGCGCTGGTGCAAGACACGGCGGACCTGGCGTAGCGGACGAGGTTCCACTGCTGGAGCTGTGACGGCCGAAGTCTAATCCTTCAACACGCTGAGAGCAGAGCAGGCGCCGCGGCCAATGGCCATCGGTCAACGAGACGGATAGCTGCAGCGCGCAATAATTTTCTCAGATGTGATGGCCAGGATGTGTTCGGACGAGAGCCCTATTTGCAGACACGGGTACTTGCAGCAGCGTGTGTCGAGCGCTGTCTTCGATTCATGGCTGGGCGGCTCTCCCTCGGCCGCCGCTCATTGGACTCCTTGGACTGGCATTGTCTGATCCTGCTGGCCTCGAAACCGGGTGCGTGTATTTTGAGCCGTATGCTGTTGAGAGATGTATGTTGATGGAGCAGGACGGGATGGGACGAGGTGCGGTCGAGCATGGATGGGTGGGATCATCCCGGCAGTTCGCCCGTGATCTTGTGCGACCAAACAGTGAGAAAAACGCTCGAGCGCTCTGCCACGCCATGTCTCAGATCAACCGACCCAACGATCGGGATCGATTTCTTCGGGTCCTGGCGACAACGTGCTTTTCTGGAAGCAGGCCTACCTTTTCCGTCGTTAACGTTGACAACGCTGACATCCTTCACACAAGTGTACATATCGACAACAGCCTGACATACAGCTTCCACATTTCGACTCCCAGCCACAGGGTATATGCTCAGCCCATGGCTTGCGCTGTCGCGGCTGGGGATAGCGAAACCCCAAGCAGCCAACCGCCATAGTGGCAGTCTTTACTCCACCATAGCAAGAGCCACATATACTGGGTTTGAGAGGCGAGGCGTTGGTCAAAACCACCCGCATGAGTAGGACACACGCCAGGACGCCACGTACAGGTTGGTGACACAGATTTTCTCCGATTCATATAGGTTGCCTCTCGCTTGTCCAGAAGACCCCATGTTGGCTCGTCAGACACGGTTTCCAAAACGAGCTCATATCAGCCATTCGTGTCTCGCCTGATGGTGATGCTGTGGCGAAGTAACATCCCTGGGCATCGCAGTCCCCGTACTGATCTTGTTTAAGCCACAAGCAACTACCCGTTTGATCGCTTCCAGTCCCAAACTCCCAGTCGTTTCGCTCCGAGAATCTCCAGATCCTTCCAGCCTCAACTCCAGTCAATCCTTCAACAATGACGAAAATACGAAACCATCCCGGCACTCGATTCGAGATCACTCTGCCAATCTGTTCATCATGTCAGTCTAGATCTTCAAGCAAATGTTCGTTCGATCAACTCACCTGTACTGAACCACCGTGTCGATACGATGCGAGTTGGTCGAGAAGCTCCTCAGCTGGACCTTCTCTGCGTTCTTGACCTCCTTTGCGTCACTGTCGCCCCACTCTAGTGGCACTTCGCTGTCGGCGTCGGCGTATACAAGCACATTGAAAGTGTGATTGCCATCGAGCATCGGGAGGAAAGTCACGGAGGCCGTGATTTGCCGGAACAGTGCCTGGATTTCCGATTGAATCTCTGCCTCCTGCTTCTCGGATTCTGGTTTCGCTTGGGCGTCGGACTCAGGAGCAGAGTTTTCCTTATCTCCGGATGCGCTGCCGCGCTTCTTCTTGCTGTCGTCGTTGAAGATGTTGACCTGGATCACGTCAGTATTGTCGCGATCGTGAAGCTCTCGAGGAAGATGACTCACATCAAATTGCCACCGCTCGACATGCTCCCCAGTCTCCTTGCTCGTGACCACAATCACCAGCTTCGAGATCTTGGACTTTTGCATCCACTTGCTGAGCTGGCTCATGATCTTCTTGATGTACGCTTTGACCTGGTCGTCAAGCGACACCATCATGTTCAGGCCATATTTCTTGACCCTGTCCCCTGTTAGCTTCGTCCCGCGTCCGGCTTCATCGCATCTCGTACACTGTGAAGTCCTCGGAAGGATAGACGCCTCGCTGGAAGAGGATCGTGTTTATCGAGTACTCGAAGAATTCCGTGACCAGTTTCGAGCTGCCCTTGAGCGAGAGCTTGTGCGTTTGCGCCTTGTCCGCCGAGGATGAGGATTTCTTGTCCGCTGATGACGAGGTCTTCTTGGTGGTTGATGATGATGGCTTTCGCGCAGCAGCTGCTGCTGACTGCTTCTCTGCGGGCATTCTCGATGAAATCGGCATCTTGTTCGTGGTGGTGTTGGTGTCGTTGGACGTCGAGGTGAGATGTTGTTTACCTTTGGTTGCCGAGGCAGCCGATTAGTAAGCCGCTTTCGGCCCCTTCGAAGTCTCATAATTTCACCAACGACACTCAATCAAGGATGATATCGAATGGGCCTGATGCGACGATGCTTGCTGGCGACTGAGAGCATCTTGGGTCTCTGTCGGCCTTTCAAGCTTCATAATGGAAGTTTCACATCCCGCAACCTGTTCAATGCTGGACGATTCTTGAGCACGACTCCTCGCCTCCGTGCTGCGAAAACTATTACTCCATTGGAAGAGCGCATCTCGAACATCCCGATCGAACGATTCCGCAACTTTTGCATCGTCGCGCACGTCGACCATGGCAAGAGCACGCTCAGCGATCGCTTGCTTGAGCTCACGGGAACCATCGAGCCCGGTGGAAAAGCCCAGCTGTTGGACAAGCTGGATGTGGAAAGAGAACGAGGCATTACGGTGAAGGCGCAGACATGCTCTATGATATACAATCACAAAGGCGATGACTATCTGCTCCACCTTGTAGATACGCCTGGGCATGTGGACTTCAGGGCAGAAGTCTCGAGAAGTTATGCCAGCTGTGGAGGAGGTATGTTGGAGAATGATACTGCGATTGGTCAATACTGATGGACAATAGCTCTGCTCCTTGTTGATGCATCGCAAGGCGTCCAAGCGCAGACTGTCTCGAACTTCTACCTGGCCTTCGCTCAAGACTTGACCTTGGTTCCAGTTCTGAACAAAGTCGATCTTCCGTCCGCCGATACGAAGCGCGTGCTCGATCAGCTCAACGATACTTTCGAAATCGATTCCACCAATGCAGTCATGGTGTCAGCGAAGACTGGCCTGAACGTCGAAAAGCTGCTGCCAGTCATTGTGGACCAGATACCTGCTCCGACAGGTGATGAGAATGCCCCTTTGAAGATATTGCTAGTGGATTCCTGGTATGACAACTACAAAGGGGTGATTCTACTGGTTCGCATCTTCCAGGGCAAGGTCAAGGCCGGCGACCGTGTTGTCTCGTTCGCGACGGATATCGAGTACATCGTTGGAGAGGTTGGGATCATGTACCCTCTTGAGACACCACAGACATGCCTTCGTGCTGGACAGGTCGGGTACATTTACATGAACCCGGGCATGAAGCGCAGCAAAGAAGCCAAGATCGGCGACACCTACACTACAGTGGGTAGCCGAGACAAGGTCGAGCCATTGCCTGGTTTTGAGGAGCCCAAGAGCATGGTGTTCGTCGCTGCATTCCCTACAGACCAAGGCGATTACGCACATCTCGAAGACAGCATCAATCAGGTCACGCTGAATGATAGATCTGTCACAGTCACCAAAGAGAGCAGTGAAGCCCTTGGAGCAGGCTGGCGACTTGGCTTTCTGGGTACACTGCACTGCTCGGTCTTCGAAGACCGCTTGCGTCAAGAGCACGGTGCCAACATCATCATCACTCCGCCGAGTGTTCCTTTCAAGGTCGTCAAAAGGGACGGCAGCGAGGAGATCATCAGCAATCCCAACAAGTTCCCCGAAGGCCAAGAAGTTCACCAGAGCGTAAGGTCACTGGAGGAGCCATATGTCACTGCCACCATCACAACTCCCGAGGAATACCTGGGCAAAGTCATTGAGCTTTGTGAGGGTAACAGAGGCCAACAAGAGACGATTTCGTTCTTCACCGCTACTCAGGTCATTCTGAAATACCTGCTGCCCCTCGAGAGACTGGTCGATGACTTCTTCGGCAAGCTCAAAGGTGCCACCAAAGGATACGCTTCGCTTGACTACGAAGATGCTGGCTATCGCCCAGCGAACATCGTTAAGCTCCAGCTGCATGTCAACAAAGTTCCGGTTGACGCTGTTGCCAGAGTCATCCACTACTCCGAAGCTGAGCGCATTGGCAAAGCGTGGGTGACCAAGTTCAAAGAGCACGTTGACCGCCAGATGTTCGAAGTCGTCATCCAGGCTGTGGCCGGGAAGCGAGTCGTCGCTCGAGAGACTCTCAAGCCATTCCGCAAGGATGTCCTCCAGAAATTGCACGCTGCGGACGTGAGTCGACGCCGAAAGCTGCTTGAGAAGCAGAAAGAGGGTCGAAGAAAGCTGAGAGCCGTGGGCAATGTCGCAATTGACAACAAGGCTTTCCAGAACTTCCTGGCCAAATGAAGAGGAAGATCCGTATACTTGGCCCGAAGGCTGATCAGATATGCTCTCTATGCGTATCTCGATGACCTCTCTTTGCGGATCCTACTCGGTCTGCTCAGCTGGCGAGGCTCCTTCTCCTCTTCGAGGGCCTTCTCGTAGCCACTCGTCCTTCTGTACTGGAAGAAGATGACGAGTGCCACGATGAGACTGGCATAGAAGGACAATCTGTTAGACATTGTCAGCCACCGACCCATCAATGCAGCTAGATAATGCTTACGCCGTCGGTGCAGACATCCAAGTTAGGATCCGTATCACTGTGGGAAGCCACGCTGGAAACCAATTGCTCTGGTATAGCGGGATGGACCGGGTCTTGATGATGAAGAGGGGTGCCCAAACGCTCCAGAGCACGACCTTGAGACACTGCGCTAGGAGATATAGCGGCGGGCCCAGGAGATCATGGAACCACAGCACCATCTCAACAGCCTCTGCCGCGAAGGTGATGAAGACCAGAGAGAGGCCGATAGGGTAGCCACTGATATAATGTCAGTTCATCGAACAACTTCCAAACGACATCTCGACTCCTACGCAGGTACATGGTCGTCACGACCTTTGAATTCCAGCACCCAGATCGACGTAGCGACGAGTTGGATGATGAGAAGGAGAATATGAATCGCCCAGAGTATCCATAGAAGAGTTGGTGAGTATGTCTGATGTCGGTACATGCTTGCTCACTTTGAGCTCGAATGAAGGTCGAGAAGTCTTTGCTGGAAGTGCGCCGACCCTCAGAACATCAACCCCTCCGGTCAAACAGCTGTACCGCTTCGTAACAGAAATGGAACCCTGGGGTGGCACGGTATCCCCAAAGACAAACGCTGCGGTAGATCTTGTATCACGTTCACCGTTGGCATTCTTTTTGAGCCTGAGGCTGAGATCGCACGAACTCAGCCATGTGAAACACTTGTGCTCATACGTGCACTACACTCTCTCTTGAATACCGGTGAGTTATTACTTGGCAGGCTCCGCTGAATTGTACTACAGATTCGACCTACCCTCCAAAAACCTCTTCGGTATCGGCACGTGGACGTCCCGTATGTATTCACTAAAGCCCTTTCCAAGACTATCCAACAACCTCGAACTCGTCACACCTCTGCCCAAAGGTCCATAAATCACAAAATGCACGGCTTTGATCTCCGGCATCTCGACACGCTCCAAGTGGTACCAGTCCTTCCAATCAGTGCCCATCATCTCTCGCATCTTGGCTTTGGTCATGAGAGAGCGGAACCATTCCCACTCCTCTGCGGTGTGGACGTAGAGGCCGCAATTGATGTTGGCGCCTTTATCGCCGGAGCGACCAAGGGCGATGTCGCCCAACGGAGCCATGACTGTTTCGCCGAAGGACTCGATGTTGACGGGGTCGGTGGGCTCGTAGTCTTCTCTCGGCTCTAGGGGCTCTGTCTTCTTGGGTGGTCCGACTTGGAATCTCTGTACATCAGCCTTGTCACTGCCAATGATGCTCACAGCCTCATCGAGCTCAGACTGATCTATGATGGCCGGATAGAAAGCCAGAAACGGTTTCGGTATCGCCGTCCGCAAATCAAGTGAGCAATGGAACCCTGCCAACCATCAGCTGCAAGCTCCCACACTGACACAAGACACACAAACCAGCAAAATGCTGCATCGAATTCGTCGCCCACGCACCCAGCACCTTCCCCACAACCTCTCTCTCCTGCGCCTGCGCAAAAATTCTCAAATACGTCGTCGACGCCAACTGACAAGAAGGATTCGCTTCTGGTCGACCCACCCACTGGAAATCCAACACATCGAACCGCTCCAGCAGACCCCATTCTTTGAGCTTCGCTTTCATCTGCGCCTCTTGGAGGGCGTATTTCTTCGAAGTGGCATACCCGGTTGCGTTGACTAAGAGCTCGCACTGCCAGCCACCTTTATAAAACACCGCCAACTTCGTCGTCGGTGGCGGTGGATAGCCCTTCGTACCCGAGACTTTGACACGATCCTTGCCGACATCTTCAATGCAGATATGAGTTGTGTCGGCTTTGACGTCACTATTCAGGTAGATATTCCCCTGGAGCTCGTAGAGGAACTGACATTTCACAGTATCCGCCGTGACGAAGCCGTTCAGTTCTTCGTGTTTGGTCACGATGCAGTCGCCGTTGGACTCTACCTCCACAATGCCCAGTCCTAAGTTGAGCAGTTCCGAGATATCATATTTGAAGAAGCCGCTGAAGTTGGCGCCGGTTACGTAGGTCGAGCATTCGATCAGGTGGCCGGCTACCAGGGCTCCTGCCAGGGCCTCGAAGTCGTCTTCTGCCCAATTATGATACCAACTTGCGCTTCCGATGACCGGCGAGGCATCCGAGACACGACCACAGATGAGGATATCGGCCCCTTCTTCGAGCCCTCGACGGATAGCCCGACCACCCAGGTACGCATTGGCCGAGACGATCTTATTCCTCTCGTTGCCCTCCAGGAAGACCTTCGTATCCTTCTCGAGCTGGACGCTAGCATTCTCTTTGTCAAGATGGGGAAGTGTACCCTCAGACTTAAGGAGATCATCGACCTTGTGCATCAAATCATCACCTTCAACCCAGCCAACCTTTAGGTTCAGACCTTTGGATTTGCACAACTCATGGGTCTTCTCCGCCAGGCCTTTGGGATTAAGAGCACCGCCATTGATGACGAGCTTGATACGCTTCTCATCGAGCAACTCGGCAGTCTGCTCGATGCCGTCCCAGGCCGTTTGACACCAGCCTGGATGTTCTCCTTTCGCCATGGCTTCGGCATCGTTGCCGAGATTTATCTCTGCGGCACAGTCGTCAACACCGATCTCGGGATACAATAACATCAATACTGACCGGCAAGATAATCACCGGTGATCACATCGACATGTCCATACTTGGCTTGGTTGTCTTCTCACCCAGCCGAATCAGCATTTCGAATTACCGCTTCCAGTCGACCTTGCGAGAGTGGGTACTTACACATGTGATAGCCCGGATCTGGTACTGCTCCCGAGCAGTTAGCGATTCGGACTGGTCTTTGCGTTGAGCCCATCTTTGCGGATGTTTTGTATCAACGACGGCAAACACACCTATCAACGACGAAGAGAGGTGGGCCACAAAGGATACACACGGCCTGAATATACATGTTTCACGGGATCAAAGGAACTTGATAGCCGCTCCTCCAAGGCGAGTCATTCGTCACCTGTCAATCCTCTTGCTCGGCTGATGAGATCTCGACCCCTCTTGAAGTACCAAGACCTCAATATGGAAACCAGGGCGAGCGACATTATCTTCGGGTACGAGACTACGAAAGCCGATATTCTTCGGGCGAAGTCGAGTCTGCCTCAATAACAGTCTTCACAGCTGAATTATGCGGCATCTATACAACCTCTGGTCAGACTAGGAACTTCCCAGCAGAATCGAAACATCTCACTGCGGACTTGGACTAGAGCATACGAATTGCAGGTGGAGCTCACGCGGCCCGAGGATGAGGTGGATTGCTCCTTTGCTGCTTATGCGGGGCCATGTTGACTAGAGGGTACGGTATCGGAGCTGATGGTACTACATATCTTGCTCTATTCGCATCGACATACCGGTACATCTTACGACTCCATCCTCACTGCATAGCTTTGAGTGTATTGATTTCTAACAGCATTCCTCGGAAATTTCGGAACGAAGGCCTGGGAATACAATAGCTCATCCCGGTTCTAGTTGGATATATCTTGACGAGCTCGTCTTGAACGGAAGAAGGAATCGAAGAACACCAGCGCCACAAATAAGAAAAAATCAAGACCACCGTGAACATGGGCTCTATAGAAGAATCCTACTCCGTCCCCAAGGAAACCCAAAAAATCTTCACCAACGAAATCCTCAACAACCCCCTCCTCCCACCCCTCCCAAAGGAAATCCACGAAGCCGGCAAACTCGTCCGCTTCACCGGCAACAACCTCCCCTCCATCCCCATAAACTGGCGCTTCGCCGAATCCGCCGCCGCATTGAAAGCCTTCGAAGCTTCACTCCTCAACGTGCTCCGGATCCGCAAATACGCCAACCAATGCAAGCTCTCCGAAGTCACAATTAACACAGATCATGCCTCTTTGTTCATCACGTCGCCCTTCATGGCACAGGTGATAGGCGGCAAAGACGAAATCACAAATCTCTGGGACCCCTCCGCGGTCGAGAAAATCGGGATCAAAAATACCGATCTCCATCGTGCGGGGGCTACGCCTCAACGAGCCCTCGCGACGAACATTTACAAGACGAAAGATGGGAGGTATTATCATGTGCATGGGAGTATGAATCCGGAGCCGACTTTGACGGCCCTGGGGATGGATTTGGAGGGGGAGGAGGGGGATGATCGGGAGAAGGTGGTGAAGAGGTTTGAGGGGGTTGTGGGGAAGTGGGAGGCGGGGGAGTTGGATCGGAGGATGAATGAGGAGTACAGGCAGGCGGGGACGATTTGTTGGAGTACGGAGGAGTTTAAGAGGAGTGAGCATGGGAAGGCGAATGCGCATGTGGGGTTGTATGAGTTGGAGAGGGATGGGGGTTGTAAGCAGCCGGCTGCTTGGTGAGTATCATTCTTCCTACGATGAATCGATCAAGGCTGATGTTGTGCTAGGTGGCCTGAGAACAGCTCTGTTCCGTCTTCTCCAAGTCGACCCCTGGCTGGATTGAAAGTCGTCGATCTCACTCGGATCATTGCGGCACCAACTATCACTCGATGTCTTGCGGAGATGGGCGCCAGCGTGATGCGAGTGACGTCTCCTCACGTCACGGACATGTCAACTCTGCATCAGGATCTCAATTGGGGTACGTTCTTTCGCCCCTCAGTCCTGATCTTGGTCTCCCTGCTAACGCTGCTTCCAGGCAAATGGACACCCCACCTGCATCTCAAAAACGAAGAAGACCGTCTCAAACTCCTCGAACTCATCAAAGACGCCGACATCGTAGTCGAAGGTTACCGTCCCGAAGTCATGAAAAAATACGGCCTCTCCCGCGAAGAGATCTTCAATCTGGTGAAGAATCGCGACAGGGGCATCATCCACGTCAAAGAAAACTGTTACGGCTGGCACGGACCCTGGCAGCATCGCAGTGGATGGCAACAGATCAGTGATGCGTGTTGTGGCGTCTCGCTGGCGTATGGGAAAGCAATGGGTCATGATGCTGCCGTCGTATGTCTATCCTCCCCCGTCCCAAACACCCTCAGCCCTGCTGACATTGATGGTTTAGACCCCAATCTTCCCCAACTCCGACTACTGCACAGGCATAACCGGCTCCTCCGCAATCCTGCACGCCCTCATCAACCGCGGAGAAAAGGGAGGTTCCTACGGGATAAACGTCTCCCTGAACTACTACTCCCAATGGCTCGTAAACTCCGTCGGTGAATGTTCGTCTCCCTTAAACCCCCTTAAATCCCATCCACAAGAACTAACATTCATCCTTCCAGACCCTGCCCCTGTTTGGCAAGACCTCTTCGCCCGGCACAACAACCCCGTCTTCCAAAACCACCACTCCATGCACTACACCCTGCCTGTCATGTTGGGCATGCTGGACAAGTATGACAAAGACGTGCTGTTCAAAGACGAGTTCTTCGAGAACAGGACGAGTAAAGCTCTAGGCGTGGAGTTCAGGGGCGTGAAACCCATTGCGCAGTTTAAGGACCCGGTGGAGTTGAGGTATAATGTCGGGACGAGGGGGAATGGGAGGGATCAGGCGAAGTGGCCGGAGGACTTGACTGTCGAGGTCGTTGCCTAGGTTCGTGTTTGAGATATTCAACAAACGCTGCGCTGATCTGTCCACGACTTCCGAAAATACGTGCTGGCTTGAGAAGCGAGTGGTGTGTACCACATCCTGTAGCCGCCCAGGCTGATGGCAAAGCCCAGTCCCGAAAGGGACGAATAACATGTGATCGTTAAGCGCGCTAGCTGACCTGTTCTTATTATAGCTAGCCGCTTCAAAAGCGGCGGCAGCCTTCCGCTGAGATACAAGAGAGTGAGTCAGTGCTCCAAGGTCATGATCTGGATATCTCAATGTCAAAGTGCATCGATTCGAATACTGCTCTTGTCGACTTTTCTCTTTTGGACGACACTCACGAAGGGACTGCTAATTGCACGAAACGAGAATGGCTGGACTTGCTGGCCTTGTAATGGCGTTGGAAGAGCCGAGTGTACGGAAATCTATGCAGAGAATGAATGAAATTGCTATCCTTCTGAAAGCGCCGGTCGCAAAAAGGCGGATTCGACGGATGTTAATGCAGACGGCTATAGAGCAACTGAAATGTTCCATCGCTGAAGGATCAGCCATCGGCGACGTTCCTGAAGAGGACTCTACCACCACAGATCCAACAAGACTTAACGTTACGACAGCAGGAGTACAGCCAGACGCAGTCGTGTTTCCGCCTCGTCCTCGAACATGGAGCGACGCCGAACCTGACATCTCGCCAAGTGTGACTGCCACAAAGCTGATGTTGAATGGTCCGTTGCCCGCCGATCTGTCTGGAGTCGTCAAATACATCAATTCTCTTGAGCAGAGAGCTGTAATCTGGAACGGGCTGGGCCATGATGAGCGAGAGAAGCTGCCGCGTATGTTGGCATCGGCCCTCTCATACCACAGCCCTCCTGTGCCAGGGGAAGGAACGCAGTGGGATCGCCTCCTATTAAACGAATGGCTTATAGCAGGAGCTTTCAATGCAATATGCCAGATGGTCGAGCTTCGTGAGGAAGCCGAATGGACGCTGACAGGCTTGCAAACTTTCATGTTCAGAGGACACCCAGATGCACGTCATATACCGGCTCTGAACAATCTTCTCACTTCCGCTGTACGATACAACCGGCTTCAAATCCTATGTAGGTACGGTGACTACCTCGCTGAGAGGCTGAAGAAGCTTCGTGACTATATCAGTGAGAAGGACTTGGACACCAACCCGCCTTTGATTCAAGAGCTTTGGACAAATACCGCGGCTACACTTCGTGAAGAAGTGAAAGAACAGGATGATGATCAAAAACCATGCCACAGTCTCATCCGATCAGCAGCCAAAGATCTCACATGGGATGAAGACACAACAATCTTCATGGTCCACGAATACGCCAAAAGAAACAGCCTCATGCACGCGGAGCTGTTTCAGCTGGTAGACGAGAAGGACTGGGGAGGCATTGGAGACCGCTGCAAAAGAGATCTTGCGAAGCTGAAGGAGCTTTTCACAGTTTCTGATCAGGACGACAAAGATGCCGTCAACCACTGGGAGCGAATCATTGAAGAGTTCCGAGACCGCTGGGTTTGCCAGTCATCCGACGACACCAAGTGGGAAGCACGTCCCATAATCCAAGAAGCAATGAACGCTGGGCTGGACGATCGGTCCTCTCTGAACAAGTTGGCCATGCTTCCTAACTCTTTGTCTGAGGAAGATCGCACGAAGAAGATAGCTGCTTTCAAGGCAGAGATTGATGTCAAGGGGAAGCAGCGTGAACAGACCTTCGAACAGCAGCAAAAACAAGCCGACTCCGTGCTCAGACAGGAGAACCACCAGCTGAAAAGGGAGCTAGATGACCTCAGGAAGACCATGGAGTTGAGAGGCACATCCCCAGAAGACTTCGACAGCCTTGCCGATGAGCAGAAGAAGAACAGAAAGTTAGAAAATCAGAAAAGAGCGTTGGAAGATCAAAACGAGAAGCTCAACACAGATTTTATCGAGAGCAAAAAGTTCAAGCGCGCTCTCGAAAAGCTCGGGGTGGGAAAGGAAGTGATTCAGCAGGCTGAGCAGAGTAGCAAGAGCGAAAAGGAGAAGGAAAAGAAGGACACTAATTGACAGGTCAGGAAAATCTCGAGCAGAACGCGAACGGCATAGGAGGACGACTTGAGATGGACACGGTGTGGAATGGGTCGATCAGGCGATATGGCCGCAGAATTTGAGTGTGGACATTGTTGCGTAGGAAGGGTCGGGAGAACGGCAAACACTGAATGAGGGAGAGACGCATTCGAAACTCGATCTTCTTTTCCAATCCACGGACAAGACTCTCTTCGTCTCCCTGGCTTGCTATCTTACACAGTAGTCGACTGTCTCCGACCTGTCATGCCAAGGTACCGGTTCCTCTGCAACGCTTTCTCCTCCAAACCGGTCCAATGCCCCATTTCACGAAGGCTGTCTGGAGCATCGAGCTCAAGGGCCATCCCCTCCTGCATTGCAGCTCTCCACGGGCAGCTCGTCAACCCTGGCCTTCTAACCGCGATAGAAAGTCTTCATGGCTTTCAAGATCTCGCCTGGTACCCTATGAGAGCTCAAGCTCGGGCCGAAGCTATAATCGATGTGAGAATCGTGTCGCTCTTTTGTTGGCTGTGGCACAACCACACTCTGCCCGAGACCATTCTAGTGTACCTTTGAGTTACTATTACGAGCCAGCCACAGGCCAACGCTTTCCCTTGCCAGCTCGGATCCCCAGACACCATCTCGGCCACCCCGGCGGAACTCTTCACTCGTGGCTTCCTCGCCGCCACCTCGGGTAGCTTCAGCGAGGATGACTTCCAGGTCGCGTTGCTGGCTGCTGATCCATCGCTTGACGAAAGATGTAGGATCCTT
This sequence comes from Zasmidium citrigriseum, assembly GCA_002786025.1. Taxonomy (NCBI): domain Eukaryota; kingdom Fungi; phylum Ascomycota; class Dothideomycetes; order Mycosphaerellales; family Mycosphaerellaceae; genus Zasmidium; species Zasmidium citrigriseum. The sequence continues at coordinate 123,468 of NHNW01000033.1, read as the reverse complement.
GGCTAGGTTGTCGTAGAACTTGCGCTTAGCATTGGTCTGGTGGATCTTCTGGACAAGCAATGCCAGCTCGTCATCAGTGCGAACGATCGTTTGGAGGTCTCCGATATGTGCTCTGGAAGTGTGGAATTTGGTCAGCTGATGCAGGAGAGGGTTTGGCATAGGCACGCGGATGTCGTAGATGGTGGGTCTGCATGGCTTCTGCTCCTCGGTCTCCTCTCCCTCGGATGGCGATTCGGGATCCTTGGTGCCAGTGATGTACGGCTTGTCGACGCGAATAGTATAATGCAGCTGGATCGGCGGAAGAGGCTGGAGGTGTGGCACCAGAAGATCTGGCACGTAGGGGAAGTAGACGTGGTCTTGTTTGAATAGCTTTAAATCGGTCAGCACACATACCCAATGATCATGAAGATGAAGATGAAATACTCACCCTCCGCAAGGGCTCGTCGCAGACGACTTTCCGCTTGTCATCATCCTCTTGCAGGCCCATGGCGCGGCAGTATTCCCAGATGCCTTGGACAGCACCAGCGCGATCCTCTTCCTCAGTATCGAGAATCTCGGCAAGTTCCGGGCTCAGCTTGAACCGCTCGTTCTTCTCCTCACGGGTCAAGTTGATGGTAATGTTCATATTCTCGTCGGCCTTGCGTGTGAACTCGAGCGTATCGAACGAAGCCTCGGGGCTGTTCGGGTCGAAATTCGGGTTCTGTTGGCCAGCTTGTGGTTTGCGCCATTCGATTTGGCTGAAGCCGTCAGGCTGGAGATTCGGATCGCGGTCGAAGTCGATGGTGATGGCCTTGAAGAACGAGCTCAGGCGTGGTCGATGCGATTCCGGCGGCTTGTCTTCCTCATCCTCCGGCTCATCCAGTAATCTGCCTTCAATCTTGACACGGAAAGTCGCCTGGTTCTCGCCCAATTCAAACATGCCGTCCTCGTTGCCCGTGCCCTCCTCCATAACCTGCCACGGCTGTCCTTCGGCGGTATTCGAGATCCATATCCTCAAAATGCCCTCCCGTCTGGTATACCTCCGCTGCAGGTTATCGCTGATGTCCAGCCTCTTGCGCATCATGACAGCGTCCAGCTTCCTCTCCGTCTCGCGCAGCTTCTTATACCTCTCAACGCCATCTCCCACTACTGCCTCGCTGATGTCGTCTGGAATGTCGCGATCGGTGGGCTTCTTGGCCTGTCGTCGAGCGTGGTCTTGGCGGCGAATTTGGTCGAGATGTTGCTGTTGCAATTGTGCTTGGGTCATTTGTTGCTGGGCGGCATGCGCCTGAGGAGGAGCTACCATAGGGCCTGCAGCGCGCCAGGTGCGCTCCATGTCAGCGAAACTGATCTTGCGACGATGCGCGCGTGCTTGTTCCATGTTCATGGTGGTGAAAGTGTATGCGCCGGCTCATGCGGCAGTCGCGAAAGTAGCAGGTATGCCAAAACAGACGAACAATGCCTCCAACCCACCAACAGTCTTGCGCGCAGTAATTCAAGACAGAGATGTTTCGTACCTGGGCCTCTTCTGGCAGCGTGAGGGCTCCGGAAGTTCTGCATTTCGATTCGCCGATCGCGCTGCCAAGCTTGGCAGCCAAAGTCTAGATGGACGTCGCGGTGGAAGGTGGGAAGACGGAGGTGATAGCGGAGATGATGTTGAGGTGGTGGTGATGATGGATTGTCGGCACGCGTGAAGTGGAGAGCAGACGCGATGCGTGCATCCAAAGTCAAGGGGTTGGGCCAGTGGGCGGGTTAGCGAGTGCCCCGCCTGACACTTCACTTCACTCCCACCTTCAAGACCTCACAATCTTCGAAGAACGACTATTGAGGAGATGCTAGAGACAAGGCCGTGAGTGGGATCGATGAAGAATACATTCATCTGCTTGTCGTCTTGGTTAGCGAGCATGTGAAGGCCTGGCCTAGGCACCATGTGACGCACAGACCATGCGCTCTCTCCAACCTACCTTCCACCATCTCTTCTTCCTCAAGAACCATCAAAGATCTTCCTAGAGCTCACGAATACTGATTGACCTACAAGGCAGACTTGGAACTGGTGTTGACTCATATATTCTGCTCTAGGATCTCATCGGCTTCCGGGAAATCCGCTCATCGACAAGTACACCCTAGTTTGAACCATGGATGAAGGGAGAGACAACGAAGAACACATAGTTGATGACGAGTTTGATGAGTATAAAGAATCGGAGAGTTCAGAGGCTACCGCCGCAGCATCAGCCGCCTCAACAGCCACATTCAAGGCCAATCTGGAACGCTTCAAACACAGTGCCAACTCGTCAAAAGAACCCACAAAAGCCTTATCCTCGCCAATACGCAGAAGTACTCGCAAAAGACCTCCAGAAGACTCAACACCGCCATCATCTTCCTCGCCAGCACCAAAACGCAAGAAGCAATCATCCAAATACGCCCCACCCTCAAAATACGCCCACCTCCCCTCCCTAACCGACATCCTGGCCCCAAACCTCATAACAATCTTCATAGGTTTCAACCCGGGGATCCAAACCGCAACCTCCGGCCACGCCTACGCGCACCCCTCCAACCTCTTCTGGAAACTCCTCCACAGCTCCGGCTGCACAGACGTCCGCCTGCAACCCTCGCAAGACATCGACCTCCCCCGTCTATACAGCATGGGAAACACCAACATCGTCTCGCGACCCTCCAAAGACGCCGGCGAACTATCCAAAACCGAGATGAGCGCAGGAACACCCATTCTCGAGGCGAAAATCCGAAAATTCAAGCCAGAGAGCGTGTGTATCGTGGGGAAAGGGATCTGGGAGGCGATTTGGCGGTGGAGGTATGGACGGGGGATTAGGAAGGAGGAGTTTCGGTATGGGTGGCAGGATGAGAAGGAGAAAATGGGGAAGGGGGAGGGGTGGGAGGGGGCGTGGGTTTTTGTGGCGACGGCGACGAGTGGATTAGCCGCGGGGTTGAGGCCGGCTGAGAAGGAGGCGATTTGGAGGCCGTTTGGGGAGTGGGTTAGTCAAAGGAGGAGGGAGAGGGGGGAGGTTGAGCGGGGAGGGTAGGGAGGATGGGGAGGCTGGGTGAGGGGAATTCACTGCATGGAGTGGTGTTCAGGTGACCAAGGTACCTGCCAGTCAGCACTCAAATGACAATCATAGAGTCGCAGAACGATCAACGCCCTGGATCACGACATCAGGACAGCCTCTTTCGTGCAAAGATCAACATTCAAGATCACGACATTGCTCCGCCTGTTCATCCACGCGGTGATCCATATGCATTGTCATTGAACAAGCCGTGGCGTGGTGGAAGACCTACAACGCATGCAAGGTCGCTCACGTCCTACTGCTACCAACGTCGTGCTCCAGCAGTCTGGTAACGATGTGAAGAGGTCCTTGAGTTGAGCTGTTGTATGAGCCTCGGATTGGGATGTTGTCCAGACTGGGTCGACTTGAGAGCTTAATGTTGTGACAAGACGCCTCGTGCTGGCTTTCCTTGCAAGCTTTTACACCTACATGGATGTAGCACAGTGCAGCGTGGCACCATGCTCCGCCTGTTCCACTTGTCTTGCAAGTGCCATGACGCACACATGTCACTGTGTTCACAAACGCAATCCAGAACCTCGAAGGCATTGATAGGAGTCCAGAAGCAAGTTCAGGAACATGTACCACTCTGCGGCGCAGCATAAGAGTAGCAAACAATCCAATGATATTGTAGGGAAAAGGTTCAAGTACCAAGACTGCCCTCACATCTGATTTTCGTTGCATCGAGTCCATTTTCGTTCGCAGATCTGTCCATACGTCTTCGTTGGAAGGTCAACATGCAGCTCACCACCGGAAGCCACTGGTAAGAACAGACTCGCCTTCTTCATATCACTGCTGATGAGATGAGTTCATAGGTTCGGCGTAGTCCTCATCTTCATCGCAGCCCTCCTCCTCACCATAGCCTCCATCACCACCCCAGTCATCGACGACCTGCCCCTGTTCAGCATGGTCATCGGCCCGCACGCTCGCGAGGACTTCAACCTGAGCGCGGAGTACAATCCAGTCACCATTCGATGGGGCACCTTCGGCGGCTGCTACTTCGTGTAAGTCACTCCCCCTACACAATACGTCGCAAATCTCATGACCTTCTCCTTGCAGGAACAATACCGCCAAATGTCTAGACGTACGAGTCGGCTATCCAATCTGCGAACTGGCATACAACGCAACCAAACAAGACCCAAGCAATGCGAAATGCGATGCTGCTGATACTCTGACTCATGCCAGTAAGTCCCCTGAGGTATCAATTCTCCTTTGGTGTCGAATATGATGTTGATCGCGTTCTCGGCAGTGGTACTCCACCCTGTGGCAAGCGCCGTGGCATTCATCGCAGCCTTTATAGCCATGGCAGCGGGATTCGCGGGCTCCTTGATTGGAGGGATCATCGCCTTCCTGGCCTGGATCTTCTCCGTAGTCGCTGTTGGCATCGACTTTACGGTATTCGGGATAGTCAAAAAGAGGCTCGACGATTACAACGACAACAACGAACTCCATGGTTATGATCTATGGGAGAGCACCTTTGGTCCAGCTCTGTGGTGCGTGGTCGTTGCATTCGTCTTCTTGACGGTCGGGACTCCGATCGTGCTGTTCACCTCTTTCCGAGTCCAGCGAGCAGAGAAGAGGACGGCGCCACGCCAGTCTTACAGCCATGCTTCTGCGACCACCGAAGGCAAAGATAACGTATACAGGGCGTAGTCGATGGCAAGGCTTGTCTATGATCCCGTTAGCAAGAGACGGACTTCGAGAGACAACAATGCCTGTCGTTGCCCTCATCCAGGTTCTGTCATTGGAAAGCGAATTTTGCAAGCTGCTGTTTTGATCATGTTGTATGACGACGAGTTGAGATCCCAGGCACGCGGCTTCTTTGTTCATGCGCTCGTCCTCGGCGATAGGAATTTGGCGTTCATGTGTTCGGGTCCTGTCTTGTTTCGAAGGATCCCAATTCCAATGTCATCATATACTGTTTCAAAGATGTCCATAGCCCTAGCCAGAACATCCATTTGTAGGGCAGCTGGGAGCGAACTGAGGTTAAATCCCGTCTCCGGCCCGGTCCAAAAGAGCTTTGTCTGGCGGAGGATTGCGAGCTGGGGTAAGGCGCGAGTGAGGCGTCTAAACTGTGAGTTCATTGGTGTGGAGGTCAAGGGTAATGGATCTCAGTCGTGCATCCCACGTATGTCGGTGTTCAATCCCCGTAGTCCGACTTTGTGTGACGCTCCGGGCGGAACGATTGATTCTAAAGCCGTCAGCTGAATAGGCCTCTTTGAGGATAAAAGAACTCGAATTCGCTCCAGGATCAAGAGACGAGCTGAACAGGATCGATACCCTGCACATCGAACATAAGACCAAACAAGCTTTCCCCAAGAGTCGCGAAGATGTCGAACTATCTCACCAAGGTCGCGATCGTCGGTGTAAGTCGAACATTGATGAGCAACTCTTCTCGTTGACATGCTGAAATCCTCAGGCTGGTGGCAGAAGCGGTCGGCCGATGGCCGAGGAGCTTCTCAAGACTGGCAAGCACACCGTCACAGCACTCACGAGAGCCGATAGCCAGAGCAAGCTTCCGGAGGGCATCGCCACCAAGGATGTCGACTACGAGAAGCCAGAGACGGTCGTTGAAGCGCTGAAAGGCCAGGACGTTTTGATCATCACCCTCAGCGTAATGGCTCCCAAAGACACTGAGGACAAGATCGTCGACGCTGCTATGGAAGCCGGAGTCAAGTTGATTCTGCCGAATGGATGGAGCCCCGACACTGCCGACGAGGGCGTCGTTCGAGACGTGTCGATCTTCCAGCATCAGGCTGGCCTCCGAGAGAGGATCAAGAAAGATGGTCGCTCTGCCTTCCTTACGGTCTGCTGCGGCTTCTGGTATGAATGGAGCTTGGCATTCGATGTAAGAGCGGCGACCTTGCCGCAATGCTCGGCCACTCGCTGATCTGATCGTAGTATGCCTTCGGATTCGACCTCATCAAGCGAGAGTACACCAAGATCGATGAGGGAGGGACCAGAATCTCCGTCTCGACCTGGCCACAAGTGAGTTGGAAAAAAGTCAGGTGTACTTACCCGTACTGACCGAGTACAGGTTGGTCGTGCAATCGCCGGCGTCTTGAGTCTCCCGCTGGATGGCGATGGCTCCAAGAAAGGCCTCAAGGAGCTCTTCAACCAGGTGGTCTACGTCAACTCGTTCACTGTCAACCAACAGGAGATGTTCGCGTCTGCGCTGCGTGTGACGGGCACGAAGGAGAGCGACTGGAAGATCAGCAGCGAGCCATCCGAGAAGCGCTATAAAGAGGGAGTCGAAGCCATGAAGCAGGGCGACCGAGCAGGGTTTGGGAAGATGATGTACACACGCATCTTCTACAAGGACGGCAATGGCGATTTCGAGACGCGTCGGGGGACCATCAACGAGCTGATCGGTTTGCCCAAGGAGCAGGATCTCGACAAGTACACCGAGATTGCGTTGGAGCGGGCGAAGACGTCGCCGTGGGCGTAGAGCATAGAACTCGTAGCGCGGAATTGAGTGAATGTTGTTCGAGATCAGATGACAGAGTGTCTTGGGATCAACAAAGCTGCAAGTGAAGGTTCGTTCACCCTGGCCGCCAAGAGGAAGTGACATCCAATCACATGGCCGTTCCTGCCTTCTTCCGCGTTCGCCACCTGCGGCTAGGAGCGCGCATCTGCACCTCGGTCGTCCCTCGCCTGTGAAGGGCTCCAGCGTCTGGTTTGGCTGCGACAAGGCCGCTCAGCAGGTCTGTCTTGTTGCTGCTGGACGTGAGTCGACGACGCCCTGCTGGCAAGGCAAATCCGCGAGAAACTTCACTCTCGCCTCACTGTATGTCCTGGAGCGCGTGCATCAAGACCAAAGGCCGCCACTACGAAGAATACCGCGTGCGAGACATTCACGAGGCTGAAGACAAGACGCGAGACAACCTCACAGCATAAACCTCACCAGGAATGCGCCTGTTGCTGTGCGACTCGCCATATCCTCGTCACAAGCGGAAGACAACGTGTTGAAGAGATAGCTCGCCACCAACATCTGGTCCGCTAGTCAAATGGTGTCCCATCACCCTCCACCCTACGCCGACCTCCCTCGACCTCCGATCCCCTCTCTCGCTCCAAGTGCGCCCCCAGCCGCAGGTCGCGCAGCTTCAGTCACATCAGGACGATCCCACACGCGACGACATCGCCATACGCGATCGCACCATGGCGGCTCCAACTCCCACCTTCCTCAGAACGAGTTTCCAATCTTCTCGCATACTGGAGATGTTGAGATCAGTATCAAGAATGAGAGCGGGAGAAAAGAGAATAGATATGTCCTGCACAGGCTCATCCTAAGTCAATGCTCTGGCTTCTTCGCAGCAAGTACGAGTGCGGAATGGAGTGGGAGAGCATTGGAGAATGGCTCGGCTCTTGGTGGTCTCCCACGAATAAGTGAGAATGAAAGTGTCACGGCTGGCAGCAGCTCAAGAGCAAGCAGTCAAGAAAGACGGCCGTCTTATGAGTTGGGCAAGCGGAAGTGGCGGTACGAGCTGGACTGGGAATCCGCAGGGACCGAGGACATGCCCATGTTAGTGCAAAGAGACCTGCCAGCATCGATATTCGGAGACTCGACAGGCCCTCCACCAGTCCGCAATAAGCCTCCGACCTCGAATGAGAGCTTCTTTCGCAGTGTGTCGAACTTCTCGAGTCTGAACTTGAATGAGAGGAACCAACCTAGCGTGCCTGCCGAACCTGGGGATGAAGTCTTGAAGGATTACGACAACCTTTTCCGGACTATGTATCAACACAATCCTGTGTTGGATTCCGTAAATATTGCGACAGCTTATACTGAATGCAAAGCCCTACTGCATCTGGCGGACATGTACGATGCTCTGGAGATAGCGGGACCTAGGATCGATCATCATCTTTTACGATTTGGGGGCAGGCTCTTTAAGCAGATTGCGAAATACCCGCCATCCTACCTGAAGCTGGGCTATCTCGCGCGGTCAAGGACGATCTTTACGGAAGCTCTGATACATGTGGTTGGGCAGTGGCCTGCTGCTGCACCACAACTCCGTGGACAGGTCGAAACAAACGTAATGGAACTTCTTGAAGACAAAGTGGACGAACTGCGAGAGCTGGAAGAACGGGTCGAATCGAAGCTCTGGCGACTGAACCTTACGACCAGCAGAGGCGAACGAGTAAACCCAAGCAATGACTTTCTCTCCTGGCTCGCCGTGTCTCTGTTCAGGCAGTGGTTGGCAGAGAACACCACGCCGGGCACCACTGGGATCCTAAAAGATACCACGAGACCAGGTAGCAATTCAGCGAACCAGACCACCCGGAACGCGAGCAGGAGTACCAACCACGTCGCCTCCCAGCGTGTTCAACAGCCAGCTTCACAGCAAGCACCACTCTCTACAGGACGCATTTACCGAATCTTGGGCTCAACAGACCCTGGCGGCTATCTCACCCGGGACGAACTGAAGCGCTTCCTCAAATCCCCCAGCGGCCAATTGGGCATGGACTTCTACACCCGGGATAATCTCAAGCGCTTCGAGCGCCGCGTCGAAGAGATCAAGAACCTTGCACGAGATGCTGTCAAACCTCTCATGCGGAATTTTCTCGAACTGGATCTTCGGGACTTTGGTCCGGCTGGGTTGGGTTACCTCACTTGCACCAGGGTTGAAGAGCGGGACTTGCCTTGGGATGAATGAATGATGTTGACGACATATTGAGACGGACTTTCTACGATTGTTGATGAGAGCGTTTGATGCGATATACCCCTGAATGTACGTTCTCCTTCGTTTGTAGTCATTTATTTCAGATTTCGATACCGCTCACCTATCTATCACCTATCACTATACTCGGGTATCTCAAGATGCCCGGAAAGGAAGATTTTCAAGACAGACGTTTATGGTGGCGCTTGCACGGGTCTGGGATGGACAGACAGCGATATCTAGAGTCCTTCACTTGCTCGGCCGCTTTTGGTGCGCATTCGCCCGCTTGTCGTCCGGCAGAGATCAACATAGCTGACCTCCTTAAAGAACGTCCGCCTCCTCTTCAATACGTCTTTCGTTGTCTTCAATATTGATACCGAGAACAAGATGGCCTCCATGTTGAAGAAGTTCGACTTCACTAAGAGTCGTTCATCAACCACGACCACACCGGACAATGATTCTCCTGTACCAACCGCCGACAGTGAATACACGACCGGCCCCCGCCTCTACCTCATCGCCGCCTCCCTCGCCCTCTGCATCTTCCTCGCTGGTCTTGATGGCACAATTGTCTCAACCGCAATCCCCGCCATCACAGACGAGTTCCACTCTCTTCACGACATAGGTTGGGTACGCAAGCCCACAACACCTCCCATCCTCTGATCTGAACTAATACTTGACAGTACGGCTCCGCCTTCTTCCTCACCTCAGCAGCTTTCCAAGCCGCGTGGGGCAAAGCCCTCAAACACTTCGGCCTCAAACCAACTTTCCTCATCGCCTTCAGCATCTTCCAGATCGGCAGTCTCGTATGCGCCACCACGCCAACTTCGACGGGTTTCGTTATCGGCAGAGCGATGGCCGGGATGGGTGCGAGCGGGATTCAGGCGGGCGGGTATACTATCCTCGCATGTATCGTGGAAGTCAAGATCCGACCGGTTCTCTTGGCGGTCATAGGGGCGTTTTATGCGCTCGCTGCTGCGGTGGGTCCGGTTGTGGGTGGTGGGTTCACGAGGGGTGTGGGGTGGCGCTGGTGGTATGTCTCCCTCACACACACTCACACACACTACACCAATGCTGATGATGGTGACGAAAGCTTCTACGTCAACCTCCCCCTCGGCGGCCCAGCCATCGCGTTCATGATCCTCTGTTTCAAGGCCCCGAAATCCGTCCATCCGCCACCTCTACCCTTGAGCCAAAGACTCCTCCACCTCAACCCCCTCGCCGTTCTCCTCATCCTAGCTTCCCTTACCTGCTTCTCCCTCTTCACATCATACGCCGGACAAACGCACCCCTGGGCCTCTTCCACCGTCATAGGTCTCCTCCTGGGCTCTCTCCTCATCGCCATAACCTTCATCGTCGAGGAGCTCTACGCTGGCGAACGCGCCCTCCTCCAACCCCGGCTCTTCAAACTCCGCGCCGTGGCGATCGCCTGCCCTCTCCTGTTTTTCCTGACAGGAGTCTACACGATGTGTCTATACTACATCCCGCTATACTTCCAATCCGTCCGAGCCGTTTCGGCAGAAGAAGGAGGAGTTCGTACCTTGCCCTTGGTGCTTTCCCTATCGCTTTGTATGCTTGCAGCGGGGAATTTCATTCGCCGAGTGGGACATTACAAACCAAACCTCATCCTCGGATCGATCCTGGCAACTGTAGGTTGTGGATTGCTATATACCTGGGATCTGGACACTTCAACCGGGGAATGGATCTGCTATCAGATCCTCGTCGGGGCGGGGATAGGTACCGCGCTCTACGCACCGCTTTTATCCGCCCAAGCCGCCTGTTCGAAAGAAGACGTAGCGCCTGTTACGTCGATGGTCTGCTGTAAGTCCCGTATCCCCCATCAAATACCCTTCCTCCCCCCTAATCATCAAAACTAGTCTTCCAAGCCCTCGCCGGCGCCCTCTTCCTCTCCTCCGCCCAAACCGCTTTCGCCAACACCCTCCAATACTCCCTGCCTCCTGCGATCGATCCCGCGAGAGTTCTCAACGCGGCTGGCGCGAGCAGTCTACAGTCCTCTTTCCAAGGGGAGGAGTTGGAAGCTGTCAGGGAGGCGTATATGCGGGGTTTGAGGACTGTGTTTGTGATTGCGGTTGTTTGTGGTGGGGTTTGGGGGATTTTGAGTGTTGGGTGTGAGTGGAGGAGGATTAATGGGATGGGTACTGAGGAGGGAGAATTGGGGGAGGGGGGCGAGAAGAAAGCTGGTGAGGAGGGAAGCGCTGCGTAGCGCACGCCGGTGAAGAGACTTGTAAGTATAAGGCAACAGTTGACTCGTCGTTCGTCGACTGCTCATCAATCTGCGTCTGCGCGTTGCTCTCCGTGTTGGCCCTTAGTTGCTCGTGGTCCCGAAACGCCAACCCAAATGCTCCATCTCTATTACGCAGCTAGTAGATCCATCGCGCAATTAGCACGAGATCCTTCTGCATCTTGTGGAGATCACGAGCGCCCTGTTCGATGCCCTGGCTGTATGTAGGAGAGTAGAATGCGATAGAGGAGGACCGACCTTGTCTCCAGCATACTACGGTGGTATTGTCTCTCGCACGCATCCAATCCAATTTCCGTGCCACAACCATACTGCGAAGACCAGAAGACAGCATTTCGAGAGCTCAGTCGCCCTTGAACACCGAGAGATACCATCCTGAGGCTTCACAAAGCGTTGAACAGCGCAAGCCCTCTTCACGAAAGATCAGTCTCCCCAACATCCGGTAAGAGCGAGCGCCGACCGGGCGCAGCCGAAGCGGAGATGGGCGGCGGTGGCGCTGGTTGATCAGCTCTAGCGTTAGGCTGTTCACTTCCTGGGTCAACAAGGCATGTTCCCAGCCGGAGTAGACGACTTCCGACGACCAATTCGGCGTAAGGTCGAGTGTATCGAAAGGCGGAACGGCGGAGTCTGCGAGTTCGATAGCGCGGGTTTGTACGTATAGGACAGCTTGTGTCTTTGGTTGGATCTTCCTTGGAAGGGTAGAGAGCCGGCCAGGAAGTTGTAGTGCTGCTGGAGGTCTGTGCGCGGTCTTGGCGTTCATGTGACAGACTTGGAGTGCGCTAGTCGGTGTCTCGGCTTCTTCCTGCTACGCTCCCAGACACTTGAAATCCAGACCACATTCTGGGCTACATCCGAAGAGAACGCCACCTCTGGAGAGAGCAGTGTCGACGGCTCCTCCACGACGAGCAAGCAGGAGCTTCGACTGGTCGCCGACGTCCGGTGTTGATTTCAGCCCCCAATGCGCTCAGGCGTCATAGTCGTGCAGTCGGTACACATCGAACTAATTGCGCCAGACAGACAGGAGTGTTCCAAGCGCAGGAACAGAGCATGTTCCTCGATCTCCGCGGGACGATAAGAGTCGCTGCCGAGCGTTCGAGCAGGCGAAATAGCACGGCCGCATGGATTTTGAGAGAGGAGACGTCCCGTGTGACCGCATGTAGCGCTTGCCCAAGAGACCTGGAGCAAGTGCAACTTCATCAGCTGCTCCTCCGACACCGACCTATCGAGCTTCACTTCTCCCTAGGCGAGATAGAGGGTGCTGCGCTTGCCGCACAAAAGGGTCGGATGGCTGGCGATAGAAAATATGCTGTAGACATCGTTTTGGTGTCGAAAGCAGTCTGGATATGTACTCTAATTCAAGGACCGTGCGTAGGCTTGGCGTTCATGTGATGAGCATGGACAGCGCTGGTCAAAAAGCTCCTACGTCTCGGCTCAGTCACTGGAAGACACTAAGACATGTGGGACGAAATCAACGACGATCGGTGCGACCAACCTGCGACTGCTCGAGAGTTGGAGCACGCCGCCGCGCTAGTGAGTAATCATCTAAACCTATATTTAGTAGGTCTTCCTAAGGATTACTTCTATCGCATGCTCTGCATATACGTCCTGTCTGTGATCAAGATTCGCTGTCCAGCGCTGGGCAATGCCGAGTAGCTCAATAGCAGAGGAAACAGCGGAGAGACTCGAGAGGGCTATGTTTGTGACGACGCTTTGTTCCGCTTGTAGCTCTGTGCGAGGCAGCTTATTCGCACCAACGGTTGAGCGCACGCAGCGCTTAGAGGCGCTTTCAATTGACTCGAGAACCCACTAGCGCCGTTTCAAGAGCGATATTTGAGACCCATCTTTGTGCCAGAGGCTGCAATCTCCACTTACTCGTGGATACCTAAGCTGTCAACATGCGGTTCCCGATCTCGACAGTTGCGGCGGAGAGTTGGTCGGTAGCAGGTCTGGAGCACGTTTGAGAGGACTCGCTGTCCGTGTCGTGGATGTAGCTGTAGAGCGTCTCTAGCCACCGTTTTATTTCAGCCATGTTAGAGTGTGGTGGAGGATGTGAATGAAGACACTGCCTTCTTGAGTCTGGAATGGATGCCCGACGGGCTTCCAGCGCTTAGAGGAAGCGGTTGTACCGGCCGACGAGTGACTTGTACAGCGGGTCGATATATAGTCCGCGGGGATGGAGATGTAGATAAGTCGCTTTTGTGCTATGTGAGATTACTGTTCTTTGGCGAGCATTGCTTCAATGCGAGCTCACAAGCTAGAGCTCTTCTGGGACTTCCAGTATCCTTTCACTTTGCAATCCTTCTCGTCGATCCTGCCTGTGGCAGCGAGCGGCCGTGGAGGCACGCGAGTGGTGCGCAGTTGTAGTGCTCTGATTGTGCCTCAGGAGCTTGGAAGCAGTGAGATATAGCCCACCGGGTGGACCGTGCGCGGTCTTGGCGTTCACAAGCCCCAATCTTTCAGTCGCAATAAGTCCTCGTCCAACGACACTCTGCCAGCGTGATCCCCGACAATGGTTGCACCTTACTCGCCCAGTACTCCCATCAAGCCGCATACTACCTAGAGCTGCGCCGGATCTCAATCGACTTGGAAAAGATCGTGTACGAGGTCGCGAGCCTCAGCGGCGGCGCGGTGCAGGCTGGTCATCAGGAAGGGCATCTGACGTCGCTCGAGCGACTGGAGCGCCCTCCGCTCATCTTCCATCTCCGGCCCTTCACACGCGCTCGAAACCCTCGCCCCTCAAACCCCCTCCTCATCCAACCCATCAAAATCAAACTCCACCTCCCCATCCCCCACACCCTCCCCTAGCACCTCAACCCTAATCTGCCCCCTCTCTCCCCGTCCAACTTCCACACCCCCCAAAATCGGCACCCTCAGCCTCAGCATGTTCCCCTCCCCATCCCCTTCAATAAACCTCTGCAATTTTTCCAAACACCCAATCATCCTCCCCACCAGCAAACCCCCACCCTCCCCTTGCGGCGCGCGCTTCATACCCGTCTTAGCGTTCTCCAGCAACGCTGTATCGCCCCATGGATGCTGCCAGCTCTTCTCACCCCAAAGTAAAAGTATCACACTAGCGGTGAAAGCGTGCACTTCGAAACTCCTGCTGAGGAAAGCGCCATTGAGGAGTCGAGTCCGCACGGCGAAGTAGCGACGAAGGATTTCGCGACATGTTTGGAGACAGCTCCGACCGTTCTCTTTCTCTGCTTCGCTTTCCCCGTGCAGCAGGCAAGGTAGTGTAGCGCGGAGAACGAGATACGAATGGCCACTCTGCATCATGACACTGCTCGCCGTGCGGGCATCGTATGTCGCCCAGCGATCGACGACTTTCCACTCTGGTGGGAAAGTCCTCGCGAGAGCCTGGCATTTCTGGATGATGGATTGGGTTTCCGCGAGAGCTTCAATAGGGGAGAGCAGGGTATCGCGTGCGACGATCTGGTTGTGGATCTCGGCTTGTACCCAGATGATGCGTTTGGTGCTTGCATATGGGTCGGTTGGGGAGATGGTGGGTGTTATGGAGCTGGCGATGGGTGTGCCGAGGATGAGGCAGAGGAGGCGGTCCATGGCGTTGAGAGAGGTCCATGCTGCTGTTCTCCTTTCCAGGAGGATGATCTGTTCGGGGTTGGGGGTGGGCTTCTTTTGCAGTTGCGCAAGAGCACTTGCTGCGGCGGGCAGCTTCAGCAACTGAGCGAACGCTATTGCCCGCCTGACGACGAGCCAGCCTTTCTTAGGCCGTCCGATGAACTTCTGACTGTAGGGGTGCAGTTAGCTCAAGGCATGACGAATGTCACAGATCCAACACACATCTGAGCGAACACAGTTGCACACTCGATGCCCTCCAGCGTTCCGGCGAAGTCGTCCTTAGTCAACATCTCTTCGGCCTGTTTGACTGTCCGAGGGACGTAAGATGTCGGCTCGGGGATCGATTCTAAGGCGGAGTAGTCGAAGTCGGTGGGAAGCTGTAAGAAGCATATGGCTAGACACAGCAGCCATGTTGCAATTGCAGCAGGATGTATCGATGGCGTTGACAGGCCTTCATGTCGCTCGATCAATTCAATCCGACTCGTGATCGGAGGGTCTGGCATCAGAGCCTTGTGGATCTGCCACCAGTCGATCGAGGAAGCCGTCAGTACAAGTAGATCGCTTCGTGATGGAACAGCAGAAAGGAGCTCAGCCCTGACTCGATCTTGTGAAGATTCGCCGAAGTCATTTGGTATTGTCGACAGTAATCGCTCACGATGCAAGACCTTTCGCTGATGGTATGTCTCGACCTGATCCTCACATCCAGCGCATTCCTCATCCTCGTTTTGCAGGCTCTCGAAGTACCCATATTCGCTCGGACCGCAATCTTCTTCTCGACACGGAGGGACAGGCGTCGTGTTCTGATTCGAGCTCGTCAACCTCGAGCTCTGCAACTCCGCGACGGATGCGGTCAGACTCTTGACCGTATCCTCGAAGCGATCAGACAAGCTCTGGACGGTAGCCTCGAGTCGATCGACACGGTCCCGGGTAGGCTCTCGGATTTGGCCGAGATCCGACATATGTTCCTGAGATTCACATGCCGCCTGCCTCGCAACACACCCATCACACGGCGGTCCCTCATTCTCCTCATACGTGCACTTAATCTTCCTTCGTCGACACTCCAGACAACTCTTCGTGCCCTTCCGGAGCTTCTTTCTCGGTGGTTGTGACATCCAAACAGAAAGTCCACTCCATCATCGGATGAAAGGTGAGGTTGAGACACCCGGGCGAGCGATAGCGAGGTACTCATACCGGAAGACCACATCCACGGCATCTGGAGTTATGCTCAGACATGCAAGGTATATCCATTCGGCCGCTTTTCAGCCGGTCGTTTGGCTCGCGGCTTTAAAGTAAGCTTCGGAATCGGTTGTGCCCTCTCGCATCGGATTTAATCTTTTATGCCCGTTGGTACGCATTGGCCTCGAGCACGCGACATGGTGCAACATGTTTGGTTGCAAGTTCGGTCATTCGGCCTGGAAATCGTCCTTGGAAATGGTATGCTCGTTGTAGTGGCTGGTTCGTGTCCGAATCCATGCTCAGGTAATCGACGCCTTTCTCGCTGCTTCGGTGTTCGTGTAGCTGCCTTCGCTGATCGATGGTAGCAGACAAAGGTCTTCAGGCCGACTCGAGTGAGACCTCACTACTGCAGGCGGAGGCTGGGCAATTGCAGGGGAGGTGGTCTCGCTTGAGATCTCAAATGTGGTGTCAACCCGGATATTAGAAAGTGGATATCCCAACTCCACGTCCCATTCTTCTGATCTGACTTGGGCAGATTGCTTGCGAATGGGCGAAATGTCATCGCTCGTTCGGCTGGAAGATATCTTACTGTCGATCTCTGTCTTTTGCACACTGGTCGTTGTGCTGTCCTTCTGTTCGTGGCCCTCGTCGAACAGGCTTTGCAGTTGCAAGTCGAACATCTCGTATTGATTGACTTTCTTCTTGTCTTCTGCTGATCCGATCGTGCGATGTGGGTTCGGACTTCTATCGATGGGAGAGCCTGATATCCGATGACTGGACGGCCAGCCCCTCTTCCAGAAGTTCTTCTTGAAGACTACAAAGGTCAGCAGCCGTACCACAAAATCGATGGATGTTCGAGAACTTACGAGGTGTCAAAATAGGTGCATTGACCGCAATGATACCCGCAATAGTTTCCCTCGTTCCCCATCGATTGATATTCAACGCATTCACATCCGCAAACGTGAACGTAATGCGCATGATCGCAGCCGTGATGACAAAGATCCCGGACCCGAGCAGCAGCATGAGACCAATCTTCCTCGTCCATGGGATCTTCATCCCCCAAAGAAGCGGCACCGGTATGCTGAGTACCATGGCGTCCGTTACTACGTTCAAGACCGTCGTGACGTAAAAGTTCTGCAGCTTCATTGTGCATTTCTTGGGCGGCTGAGGCAGTACTTGCCAGTTCCTTTGGATGGGAAAGCAGCCGCAGCTGATCGTGAGGAATACGGCGAGGTAGGTTGCGCCACAGATCACGGCGAAGATCTTGACGAAACGTTGCTGGGTCAAGCCAAATGTGAGCCTGTTGAAGAAGAAGAGCATCATTGCCTTGAGTGACCAAATTAGGAGGGTGTAAGTATACCTTCAGACTGTTAGCGTGGGCATGATATTGATGATCTTGGAACTTACCATGCCAATAGCTGCATTTGACTCCCAATCCTAATCTTGTGAAGCTCGCAATGGCTGCGTCTCTGCAAGTCCTCCTCGGTAAAGTCCAGATTCGATCCGTACTTGTAGATGATCGTGACCGTAACTGAGTCGCATATGAAGCAGAGCCAAACGGCCACAGCCATGTAATCGTCGCCTTGAAGTTTCCTCCATCCCACGGTTCGAAGTCGTATGGCCGTCCTGACGAAGAGCACAATAGTCCCCACGATGAACCACGCCCAGATCTCTCCGAGGTAGGCGCCTTCTTGGTGGTAGACCTGCGTGCTCGGACAAGCCATGGTGTTCGAGCAGTGTTAGCCTGCCCAACTAAAGAAGGGTCTAAGAACGGCGAGAGCGAAGAGGGCTAAGGACACCTAGCCTAGCCATGCGAGAACCCATGAAGACATTATATCATCCTCACCTGATGCCGTCCTCAGCAAAAAAAGTATAATAAGAAATACTGCAGAGCAACTGACGCAGTCGCGCGAGGGTCAAACTGCGAGATAGAGTTCGAGAGGTACGACAGCCAGACGAAATCTCCCCTCGTCGGGTCATCTTCGCTCTTGTGTTGAAGCAGGGCGGTCGAGGAGGTGAAGCTGCACACGATCGAGCGCAGCGGGAAGTACACCGACCAACGTACATCCCCAGCTTGCGGGAAGGGTTGGGTTGTTCCTCGCCCGAGATCCAACAACCAGGATGCCGTTGCCGTTCGGATTCCGTCTTTCACGTGTTCGACATGCCCAATTCGGAGAAGCAGCCGACATGGTGCGGCTCAACAAGGACTCGAGTCGAGGACGAGGCGGTATAAGACGGACCAAGGTGGAGTCGTGAAGCTGGGGAAAGCCCAGCATGTCAAACTCTATTGAGTCAAGGACAGAGTTTCGTGGTTCTGCCGGGAAACTCTCGCAGTTGTGCCGTCCTTCGAGAACGAGTTTCATGTCGATGTCTGCCTCATCATCTCAACTGCATTGCAGATTGACTCCATTTCCAGAAGGTCGAGAATATCGGTGGTGACGCGGAGCCAGGTCCATGCCGTGTCTCGTCCGCACGCGACATGACACGGCGTTGATGAGAAGGATTCCTTCTCCTCGCATGCAGCATGCTGCCGTCTTTCTCGAAGCCCCCCGCGGATGAACCCTCCAACATCTCACCTGGAGTTCCTTGACAATGTGGTCCCGAGGAGGAAGGTGCTCCAATGGCTGAGGCTCGGTGTTGATGGGAGACGGGTGATGTTGATGAAACCTTAAGGATGGAGAAGGCGCGACGAGGGATAGGAGAGGCTGACTAACCACGCTAACAACTCTTCGATCATCAACTCGTACATCGAAGAGTATCACGATGATTTGACAAAGTTATGGTAACGGCCTGTTTGATGCATCAAGATGTCGATTACCAGCTCAAGCAAAAGTCAGCAAAAGTGAGGATGACGTCGGGCTCGTGTTTTCGACCCCGAATTCCATCAGCACGACCACTGCAGTCAACACCTTGGTGGGTCCCCTCTTCATTGTTCAGATAATTTTGTCATTCGTTATCAATATCCATGGAGCGGTATCTCTAGTCCTCGTAACGCCGCGCTCTACGCGTCAAGAAATTCTCATGAGCCAACTCAAACCAACTTGCCTCGTCCGCCTCTCCTAGCAGGTCCTGGAGCTTCTCCAAGCTCACTGACACCTCCCGCGCTGGTCGTCCTGCTCATGGGTGCACCACCAAGCCGTCCGCCCAGCGCAGCTGCCATACTGCCCATCGGGACAGTGGTCGTGCCATGAAGTCTGGATTCAATTCGAGCAACGGCAGGCAAAAGCGGTGCGAATCCAGTTCGTGGCTCTCGCTCGACGCCTCGTCGATCAATCATTGCTCCTGGTCCTGGTTCGAGCTGGGGTAATCTGTACGGGGCTTGAACACCAGAGACGCCAAGAGCCTGATCCAGGAGCTGACGCCGGAGATCGCGTGCCTTCTCGATATCGGTTGGGTCCATGTTGACATCGTCGTCCGTCTCGGCAAGTGGTGAAATTATCTCCTCCATCATTTGAAAGTCATTTTCAATGTCAAGGTTGTTGACGGGCAGTGGAGCAGGAGCTCCCGACTTCTCACTCCGGGTGATTGGATGCTGATTTGGTGCGACTGGCGTGAACGGGTTGTGTCTGACGATTGGTGCGGTCGAAGATGCTGCCGCTGCCGCGTTTGCTAGATCTGAAAGAGCTGCCAGTGGGTTCGCCTTTGCTCCACCTCTGGTAAGGACTTGGTGCGATGCACTGCGCTCCATGCCAGGAGCTGCGGCGGGAGGTTCTGATGGCGGAGGAGTGTTTGTGCCATTTGCCGGCGCATGTACATCCAGCATTTGCTCTTCTGGCACGACTTCTGCCGACTCCACGACCTCTCCGTCCACTGAAGGTACGGCTGTGCCATTGCTGTTTGATCCTTGCTCTTGTGGTTGGTGGAAGTATTTGTAGGTTGCCTGCTGTGCTGTGGTCGTTGCCAATGCAAGCTCTTTCTCGGTGAACAGCCTGTCCATACTGTATGCCGGCGCATCGAATTGTGCGTACTCTCGTTGATCGCGGGCGTTCTTGAAAGGGCTCCTGCCGCCAGCAAGGTGAGGTGGCAGAGGTGATTCGTTCCCTTGTTCGTCGTCAATCTGTCCGAACTTCCTCTTCCTCTTGCCGTTCTCAAGTTCCATGTTGCCTGGCGCCGGGCTCGCACCTCGATGGTGTCTCAAATGCCTCGTCCTCTTGTTAATCGCCGTGCCGTTGTGACTGGGCGAGCCAGGGTTGTTGCCAATGCTGAAGTGGTTCGGGTGGAGCAGCATCGCATTGCTGTCTGAAATATCTAGTTGTTCTTTGTCGCGGAGTAACTGCTGGCGTTTCTTGCCCAGCGTTGTGACGAGTCGCTGACGGATAGTCGCGGAAAGTGCTTTGTGCTCTTCTTCGGCTTGGTGAAGTCGTTGCTGGTAAAGTCTGTCGAGCTCGGAGAGTGAGGAGTGGTAGTTGTTCTGTTTAGTATGTGTCAGCAAAACATTTCTAACGTCGGAGTGGCTTTTGGAGGCTCAACGCACATGTAAAGCAGTCAAGTCGGCATCTCTTTGCTCGATGGCGTCGTTAACCTCCCGTACGAACTCAGTATACCGCTTGCCTGCAATGGCGTAGAAGTCCCTCTGGGCCGCCTCATCGTTGGGCAATATGATAGCCCCTTCTCCCTTCTCGTTGCCGTTCAGAGTCGCTGCGATCAAGCTGTGGATGTCCTCAGAGTTCTCCGAAAGCGGCGCATCTGGCCCATACGGGTCCGCTCTAAGGACCATGTTCATGTCGACCTGAACACCCTGCAATTGTGCCCGGTAGTGATTATGCTGATTGGAGTTGAAAGTGCTGATCATGCCGTTCAGCTTGTCCATAATGCGACTCCTTCTCACATCGCGCTTTGAAAGAGGTTGTGGCTGTGGGGAGGTCGACGGCTCAAAGGGCGAGACATGGCGATTGGCGATGGCCATGACGGCGACAGAGAGGTGCTAGACGCACGTAGAGGTCGTTGCAGTCGTCGTTCGGTCGGTGTCGGTGTGGTGGAAGGGGGAGGAGGAGAGCGAGGAGCTGGCGAAGAGGAGCTGCTGAATGATCGGCAGGCCTAGTCGCAGAGGCTCTCTAGCCGGCGGTGAGAGGATTACTTGGATGTTGTGGTCAATGCTGCTGTCGAGAGGGATGCTGGGCTACATTGGCGCTTCGGATTGAGGTCTGGGAGGTGGTGGAAGAGTGGAAGAGGAGCGAGAAAATGGTGTCTGGCAGCGAGCAGATGACGGCGGCGCGTGAATGCTGGAGCCAAACGCCGACCACCGATGCTCTTGGCGCGCTTAATCTTTGACCCGCCCGAGCATCTCTCCTGTTTCCTCTTTCTTCATCAATCTATTTCAACACTATCTCGAAAGCACTATGTATTCTCACTTATCTACAGCAGAACTAGCTGACTTTGACTTGACTAACTCTTGGAAGACATGGACTCCATCGACAGAACTTCTTCAGGCTACTCTGTCAAAAAGGAGATCTATGGCATTCTTGGAGAACACGGCATTCACGCTGGATGAGGCCACATGCAACCCTATGAGATGCTTATGAAATTTTCAATTCCTGTGATCCTCATCAGCTACTATGCTCACTTTGCAAAGGCCTAGAAATCTCTCCTGGTTCCCCAGGCCCAGTCGAGGGTCGTTCGAGCCATTGAAAGCCGGCGATAGCTTGACAATGGCATTCAGGCAGCTCAAAGGACCCTCATTGTCTCTGGCGTCACATCCATTCTTGAAGTTCTGGATCGGTACCGAATAGATGGAGCTCTGCTCCCCGGAGACAAAGAACACGGAAACAGACAATGCCATCGAAGCCCCGTCGAACGCCAGATCAAGCTACACGATACCGTGTTGTGTGTTATGAAGACGATAATGCATATGGTCGTGAGACTCATTAATCTGAAGGGCTTCCTCGTCGCCGAAGGGCCTGACCTTTACCCCTGAACTCTCTAACCAAAGCACTCAAGAAGAAATCAGAATCAAACCACGATCTACACTCAAATTCGCGAACCCGCAATCAGCACGTCAACGACCATGCCTTCTCCACCAACAGCAACAACCACAACGATGGGCTCCCCGGAGCTCTTCGACACGCCAAACATTCAGTCGATCTGTCCAATCTGTCGCTCCAACTTCGTTGACCCAGTCCACCTGCCTTGCTTCCAAGAGCACCAGTACTGTCGGCAATGCATCTTGGGTTGGCTCAGTCGCAATCGCTCTTGTCCAGTCTGCCGCTCAGCGGTATTCGGTTCGACACGACGCGAGAACATGTACATGCACATGCCCCATCAGGTCCAATACGCAGCCCAGCTTGCGATGCTTGGAGAGCCAAGGGATCCCGAACGTCAAACACACATCGGCACTGTCAATCTTGAGATCTCCGCTCCTGGGCTTCCGAACATCACCAATGGCATGATCTCTGAAGCCATGACCATGGCAGCCGGCTACCTCGTCAGCGTGGTATCGCCCAGCTCCTCAGGCTCGCATGTCGTGCGCAGAGACTCTCAGACCGAAGTGGTCAAAGGCCTAGGTGTCATCAACGCTGACACGATGCTCATCCAGCTCATCGCCATGGCAGGGCTGGTTCAAGTTCTAGCCGCCTTACAGGGCAACGGCTTCAGCAACGACGACGTTCGTGAATGGGAGCTGATTGTCCAACTCATCGGTCGGACTCTGAGCGTCCACCACGGCAAAAAGCGAGATGTGGTTGACTTTCGAAGACGAGTCTTCCGATCGATCCGTTTCGAAAAGCCTACGCGAGACCTCGACTTCATCCTCGAGCCCTGGACGCGAGAATGCGTCGAGCAGCTGCTTGACTATCTCGTCTTCGTGGCATGGGAGAATGCTCAAGTCAACGGTGTCCAAAGGACGTCGAAGAGGGTACGCAAAAAGATCAAAAATGTCGCGTCCAAGGCCGTCACGAAGATGAAGGGCATGAGGTCCAGGTAAGTCGTTTCGTTCTCTCGCATTGTCGATTTCAGAATGCAATATTTCCTTCGTCATCAGCAGAATAAGTAGACATATCAGCTCAGTATCTCAAAAAGCATCTCTATCCAGACTCCCTCGTTCCAAGTCTTCCATGTTTTCGTTCAAGTTTTGCCCTACAGCTTTATTAATGCTCAGCTGAAGATCGGCGCTCGTGATGATTCTCCGTGAGCCACGGACTTGCTGACTCCCCTCAAACCTTCGACAGAGCAACATGTCTACAACTATTCTCATGCCACATGACCATCAACCGCGACCATGACTATTATGAATTTGGACTCAGACCCTTCCATCCCAGAAGCCCAGTCCCTCACACGGAGCGAAACCCGCGCAATCGAAAACCACCTCTCAAACCTCAGCCTCCGCATCCTCCGCACCCTAACAATTCACCACGACTACACATCCCCCCTCCTCAAAACCCACCTCGTCCCAGACTTCACAAGCACCCACTCCGCATTCCCTCCCGTCTACACCCGCGAAGCCTGGATCGAGCAGCACAAAAGCATCGCCGCCCAAGTCCCCGATATCCAGTCCGAAATTCTGGATTGCAGTACGACCCTGCAGTGTGGCAGGCGGAGGGCGGTGGTTTGGTTGACGGTGGGGGTGAAGGGTCTGCCGCCGGGGGATTTGGAGAGGGAGACGGTTTGTGCGTTGTTTTGGCGGTGGAGTATGGGGGAAGGGTGGGTTTGTTGGAAGCATGGGGGGTTGGAGAGTTGTCCTGTTGAGTAACGGATTGGTGTGAATTTGGAGGAGTGGGTAGAATTGGGATGCCAATATAGCTAGATAATAGGTCTGCCATTGTTCACTACTCATCTCCAACTGTATTCTAGATTCAAAAAGAGTATCTACCGACTTACAGTGTTTAAGGAGCTCAATGCTGGAGTAAGACCTCGAACAGCTTCGGCATTGAGTTAGGATCACGAGTAAGACACGAACAAACATTCTCCCGGATACGATTGGAGAACAAAAAGCTGGGATTCCTCCAGACGGCATGGAGCCGAGGAATCACACCGAGTTGTCAGCGAGGGCCTGTAAGGCTCGCCACAACGGGCTACGTACCACATTGTGCGAGGAGCTTGCTTGCTTGGATGCCGTTGCCGAAAGGTGTGGACGCCATTCCATCCTCATCAACACAGTCGTTGAAAGGACTTTCTGCTTGTCGATTATGTTGCGTTGAAAGTTGGGAGAACTTGTTAGACATTGCCGATTCGAGACACGCAACAGCAACTCCACCAACTGAGGCGTCGTTCATGGTTGTTGGCTCTAGCCGTTCGTGGTAGAGACAGCTCACAAGTGGCTCTATTGCGAAGCGACAGGCCGGAAAGGGAAAGAGGGAAAATGCGTTGGAGGTGTGGTCGACACGGCCGGCCGTCCCATAAGCGCCCGGCTTAGACATCCCCATGTCCAAGGTTCACCGGTCTGAGAGGTAGTGGACATGGGTCTGCAGGAATCCTGTTGGACATCAGTCATCTGGTGCGGTAGCTCGGCGACGCTGTACTGTTCAACAGAAGTGTTTCGGTTGATGTGGTTGTGTTCTGAACATTCGGATCCGAGGGCGTTCGCGGCCGCGTCTGCGATGTGCACTGCGCTTGTTTGAAGAAATCCTCTGGGCCCAGCTCCGTGGATCTCCTCCACGTGCTAGACGCCTCTCTTAAGCGAACTGCTGTGAAACATGTTGTTCCAAATGGCCACCTTCACAAGCCGCAGTTCCTGTGCACTAGTTTTGCCGGCTAAAGCAGAGGTGAGGAATCTCATATTGCTGCAAGATAGGAGTCAAGGCTCGGTATTTCCTCGTCAATGTTACCGTACCCTCCTGAGAAAGTCTCTCTCTGGTGGCACAGTATTCCGCGCGCACGGCAACGAGCTCCTTCCTTCCAGAGCCTTGGGGCCAAAGGGCTGTGAAGAGGCAAAGGTGATCGACAAGGTTCTCTCGGTGCTGGCTGACGAAGAGGGAGATCTGCTGTCTTCCCACGTTGTGCCACGCCGGACACGTCTGGTGGACCAACACCTGAGATGGAGCAATTTGCCATCGCCATTGGTCAGCCGTCGGAACATGGTATAAGCAAGTCGGCCGTCGGTGGACTGGCGTGTCTGTGTCGTCTTTCGGGCTGAGAGCCGAAGCGTGGCAGCACCCAGCGCAGTGGTTTCGCGACGGCTCGCGGTGGATGATGGTGTGAAGGATGGTGATAATGCAAGTGAGGTCGCCAGGCTAGGATGGATGGGGCCTGGTTTGCGGCATGGGCCTCAGCTGCCAGGATCACTAGCCTCACGCCTCAGCGCTTAATATGCGCAGGCCACTCTCTCACGTCTCTCTCGTGCAGCACAGTCTCACAGTCTTTCTCACCGTTGGACCGACGAGGCACAGGCGGTGGTGAGTGGTGGTGCACGCCGCAGCTTCAACGCGACACACGCCCTCTGCTCTGCGCTTTGCCGAAGCCTGCTCGAGCAGTGCCCCAGTGCCTCTCCCTCACCTGGCCGCGCCGGGTATCGCGCGCTGGTCCCGCCGCTCTGCATTAACATTTGCGACATCCTGCAGGTCGGGCGGCCATAGCTTCGACGACGATCTACACCTCACGCTGATTTGGCCTGCTGAGATTCGGCGTTGGTTTGCAACTGATAGTCTCGAAATCTCCTGCGCCGCATTGGATCGGACGCCCGCATATACAACACTTTCTTCCTCTTCCACCACGGGGAATTGGCCTTCTGGCGGCAAGATCGGCTACGGACGCGTCCACATTCTGTTTCCAGCACGCGGCGCAGACGAGAAGGCAGGAGGCAACGACGCTCAGCCCAAGACCGCATCCTGGACCTCGAGCTGAACCACTGCAGCAGTACGGCAGCACAACTCTTCCAAACCGCGTCAAGGCGGCAGCAGCAAGCAGCACCGCTAGCAAATAACCATGCCGCGGTGCATATGACCTGCAGCGAGCGCATGTATACGTTTTCCGTGGCCCTAGCCCAAGAGAAGCTCGACAACCACGCCCCTCCGTTGGGATAATGGCCCTCAAGAGCCCTTTAATGCCTTCCCCAAATGGCGGAGGCCTGTCCTCTGCCTTCAGTCCTTACTCCGACTCTCCCAACTCGCCGGCTCGCTTCAAGGATTCTGCCTTCCCCGCGAATGGAAACGACAAGAGCAACCGGTAAGAGCTTTACCTTTACCTCAACGAGTGTGTGTCTGTTAGATCGTACAGCGGCTGATCCTTATACTACTTTCAGATCTTCTGGTCCCTCCGATTCCCTCGCGCCTCCAAGTCCGTATCCCCAGCAGATCGAGCCCTCACCGACAGACTCCAATGGCACAGAAAGCACAGAGATAGAGGAAGAGGCGCAAGATTCGAGCGCGAAGTCTCCAGAGTCAGCTTCGAATGGAGAGTCGTTTGAGGTGCAGTCTCCAGATATAGAGATTACAAGCCCGGAAAGTGCAAAAAGCGTATGCTTGTCACTGCGTGTTGGTTAAACTCGCACTGATGATGTCAGGAAACCATACCTCCACGACTCGATACACAGCTGCCGCCCCGAGAGCGATCCAACAGCGCCGACAATGAGCCTCAATCTGTCATCCACGTTCCTTCCGGCTTCCAGACTTTCGAAGAAGGCTCAGTCACGCATCAATCGCCCACTGAAGATCGCTCCGAGAGCACTGCCCGCGTAGCTTCGCCAACCACTCCCGAAGCTGCAGTGGTTGGTCCTGGAGACAAGGTAGGCAACAACAGCAGCTCTGCTCACTACTTTCAGGCGCTGAACTAGAATAATAGCGGCCAATTTCGCCCGTTAATACCGATATCCCGCGTTACATGGATCGCACCACGCCCCGCGCGCAGACACGGCAAGAACTGGATGAGAGCTATAAGCGCAATAGCCGGCGGACGTCGAGTCTAGAAGGTCTGCTTCCAGGCTTCGATAAGTATTTCCAACAGTATCTAACCGAGAGTGCAGACATCCCTGAGGCTCTTGACAAAGATGCCGATAACGAGCCATCTGGATCCAAGGACGAGGACGGGCCCAGTACGGCAGGTCTTGTTGGCGATGGATCCATGAAAGAAGCAATGTCGACCCTCAGTCAGGCCGAGGACGAAGTTGCTGCTCTTCGCACAGCTCTCAGCGAATGCTGGACGTTGTGCAACACATTGGCGAATCTGTCTTCCAGCCATAGACAGCGCACATTCAAGTTCTCTGGCAAGACTGAAGTACAGGAGCAGGCCTGGAGAAGCTGCTGGCGGCTATGTCAACAGCTTTACGAGCACCGCGATGATGATGCTACTTCACTGGTTGTGCCTACGCTTGAGCTTTGCAGAGACTTCTGCCAATCGCTGTTCGACGCACGTCAGAAGACCGACGAGGCGTCGGATTCGGTACTGCGAGTGAGTTTTGAGCTGAACAACCATCTGTACAACACCCACGATCGAAGTCTGCCGGACGCTTTCAACGAGCGGACACTGGACTTCTACATCACTTTATGCCATCGACTAATGAAGCAGCGCACATCACTTCCAGAGGAGACGGACTCCTTACTACGAGCTTGCTGGTCGCTGGCTGAGAATCTGTTCAACCTACGACAAGCCAGCCGCGAGGGACGAAAAGCTGACGAAGAGCTGCTCGGATCAGCCGTTCAGGCATGCTGGGAGCTCTGCGATCTTTTCAGGGAAGGCTGGACCCAAGTACGGCCAGATCGGGGTACACCACGACCGAATCAGACGACATTTGCATCGCAAGGCGGATCCTACAAGTCGAGTTCTGTGCGATCTGAAGGGCGGTCCACGAACAGTACTGTCAGCAACCGGAAATACCATGATGCGAGATCGATTCCACCCGAGACGCCTGTCACCATATTCGACGATACATCCACTGCCGACTCATCCCCAGATGGCTCGGTCTCTGTTCCCAACATCTTAGTGCTTGGACCAGCCAGCACCGGCAGCAATTCCGTACGCGGCGGGGCGCCTCACCACGAGCGGTGGTCGAGCAATGCTTCCGTGCTCAGCGACTATTCCGAATCTGCCGGCTCATCCCAACGATCATCCTCTACAGCAACGGCAGGAGCCGAAGAAGCCCAGCTCGCACGTCTCCGATGTCTTCTGCTGCGAGCAGGAATGAACACTGGCTACAGCCGAACATCAGGCCAGACGCTACCCTTCTGGGTCAAATCACTCCCAGACAGCGCATTCGGCACCCTGCCATGGCAGATGAAAGTTCTCTCATTCTACAGGAAACTTGTCACGAACGACAAATCCATGCTGAGCGTTCACCAGATCCCCAGCAGACGTCTTGGCGCCGCAGAAGTGGCCAAAGCGGTCCGATGGCTGGGCAACAGTGAGCAATGGGCTTGGATGAGAGACCTCTTCAGAATCGTGTTTGGTTTTGGTATCGACGAGGCTGAGAGACGGGGAGGCTCGTTCCAGACTTGAAGAAGTAGCATGTTTGAAGAGCATGCATAATGATCTGTGGCTTGCATGATGGGACGTGCAGCCACGTTGCGATCGCCTCGAGATCGCCCCTTCGACCTGGTCTCCGGGAGACTCCTTGCATCGGACCGGAGCCGCTGGCGTGTCATTAGCCGCCATGGAAAGGGCTCTCAGAGGAGGAAGAAGCGCCGAATACTACTGCGGTGGCGAGCGATGATCCCGTACGACTCGAGTGTATAATCAAGCGCCGGGGAGGGCAGAGCCAATGCCTAGACGCGGTTGAGAAGCGCTGGCAAGGTCACGAGCCTACCTCTCAAGGGACACGGAGGGGGCCAGTGAAGAACGGATCCCAACGTCCAGCTCAACTCTCATGAGAGTGGCTGCGAAGTATGGCTGCGGAGTGTGCTCCCAGTAGCTTCCATGAATGTGTCCTGCTTGCGTCACTCGAGAAGCTGAATGCTTCAGGAAGCGCCCTGAATGGAAGCGCCGTGGCTGATTTCTCGAGAATCACATGGTACAACATGACATGCCATATCAAGGCAAGCTTCAGGACAGAAGCCAAGCCAAGAGAGATTTATGAACGACATGACAGACATCAAGGGGAGGATGAGAAGATCAAGTCTTGGAAAGACCGAGTTTTCAATTCATCTATTTGTACATAAAAGCTCCAATTTGGCCAAGAAGAGCCATTTCTCACGGTCTTAATCCAGCTCAGCCCCTGAGCAGCGCCCTGATGTCGTAGAGCGAACTGTAGTAGTAAGGTTGTAGCTCGAGTCGCTCCCCAGCGCTTTAAGGGTAGCGTGGAATGAGAGAAGAAACGCCAATTTCAGTCATCAGCCCCTGCCCGTTCGTCCGTCAGTCTATCCAATTGCACCTGGTTTGATTGGACTGGAGTTCGACTGCCCCTGACGTTGATGAGAGTAGCATCCATGCGCCGTGTCCTGGTATCGTAAAGACCTTGATGATGATGTTGATAGTGTCATGATGAGTTCAGCGAAGGTGGCGAATGCTCTCGTTTACCACTCAAACTCGCCCGTACCCTTGTGAAAGACCCACTCCTTGCCGTTGACGCTCATAACGCCGTCCTTCAGAGTGCACTTCCACTTGTTCTTGACGCGCTGGACCTTGTCGTAGGTACAGAGGATACTATCGCCGTAGTCATCATCGTCGTCGCCCATCGCTCCGCCGTTCTCATCATCCGAGTCGTCGAGGTCGGAGTTGATCGCGTTCTCGTCGTCTTCGTCTTTCACGTCAGGCTTCTCTTCGTCGTCATCTCCCTCACCATCTAGCTGTGGGATGGTGGGCAGCTTCGAAGATGAAGCGACAGCGGAGGTGGCATTACGCTTCTGCTTCTGCTTCTGCTTCCGCGACCGAGATGGTTGCTCTTCGAGTGGAACCATCAGACCGCTCTGCAGATGCTCGGACAAGCTCATGACGTTGTCACGCATGAGACGGTCAGCCTGGTGACCATGCCGAGCATTCGCAGTCCGTCTCTCCGCCAGCATCGCACGCCATTCATCGATGCCCTCATCCGCACCGTCAGTCTGGCCGTAGGAAGGATTGGGTGGCGACTGTTGTTGAAAGCCTCCTTGCTGAAGTTGCGGACTGTCATTCTCTACCTTGATCCGAGGCTGCGCCTGTTGCTGGGCCAATTGCTGGTGTTGACGTGCCATAGCTGCCTGTTGTTGCTGCTGAAACGCCTGCTGAGGACTACCAGCCGGAAGGTTGAGGCCTTGCGGAGGTTTGACCTGCTGGCCTGGAAGCGCAAGCCCACCTCCGCCAGCTCGCTGCTGCTGCATTGCATTGATCGATGCACTCGCCGCCTGTCCGTACTGCTGCTGCATCAAAGCCTGAGCTCGAGCAGCGCCACCCTGATTGTTGGCCGCTCCATTCTGGTAGTTACCGTTCGGAAGGCCATTGTACTGCTCGGTACCTGGCTCGGTCTTGATGCGAGTGCCGTTAGCTGCCTGGACCTGCGCAGAGTCATACGACTGGTATGACTGGGGAAGGCCGTTGGCGGTCGCGGAGGGAAGCGAAGACGATGGAGCTTGGGTCTGCTGTTGTGCTGGAGGTTGCGGTTTGGGGTCCCATGGCATCTGAGCGACACCACGGCCGGAGAGCTTTGCCTGCCATTCCTGCTGATCGTTAGCATGTCATTCATTCTAGGTAAAGTAGAAATCGATAGGTCAAATTAGCCGCACGTGAGAGGCCGAAAGCAGGCAAGCGCGGTTGCAAGGGGCGGCGCTTGGCGGAGGCCGGCGCTATAAAACAGACAGCCAAAAGCAGGCGAGGGCCCAGCGATCTTGCGATCCTCAAGCCCCGCTTCTGCCCGCTCAGCGCCAGCACACCACAGCGCGCCCCTTCAGCTGCGCCTGCCTGCCGCCTGGGAGGCACTGAAGAAGGCCACTGTCGCCCTCTCTGGATTTTTGCGCTTTTCTGTGCCTTGCCCGTCGATAGGAAGTCCGACTGCGACCATTTTGCGACGTGCGGCTGGCTTTTGAGACTTGAGAAGGAACCACCTGGATATACGTACCGCCTGCAACTCTTTCAGCGTCGTCGAGCCCACGCCGCTCTCCTCGAAGTCCGTTGTCGAGTTGTTGACCACCTCCTCGATGATTTTGGCGTAGACGTCGCCCTGTCGCAGCCATGTTAGCCCATCTGCATCGCTCGCTCTTCACCGTTGCTTCCTCCGCCCTTATCGGATCACCTACCACGAGGGTGTTGGTCATGATGGCGGTTTGGCAGACGGGAGGTGTATCTCAGAGGATGTACAAGAGGTGGATATCGTCGTCGGTCGGGTTGGTAAGGATATTGCGGCGTGCCCGTGGGGTTGAAAGCGCACGTGAACGCGGCGCTTGTCGTGCCAACGGCCGTCGCGCAGTGTAAGTGAAGCGCTGTGAGGCGCAAATACTTTCGGCTATCTCCTATGCTCGATATCTCACACTTCGGCGTATGTATTGGCGTTGGCGCGTGCTCGACCGCGGTGTGCTCTCTCGCAGCAGGTTGGTGCTTGAGCGCAGGAGGCTTCAGGGCAGGTATACTTATACTCGCGCTAAAATTCTGACTAATCGGAGCGCCGCTCTTCAGCGACGTCGGCTTGCTCAAACATTCACTCACTCTCGCATACTCTTTTCTTCAGCTGATATCACATGCTGGCTTGTGACTCGAGCGACTTTGGGCAAAATGAGTTTGTAATTCACACCATCCCGCCTCGAATCATCCCAATCCCTGCCCGTCTATGACCATTCATCGCTCACTACTCTGCTCTAGTGCCATCCATTCCATTCGTCCACCTCTCGTCGATGAGCGCAAGCGTATGTCTGAAGCTCTGCAGTGCCTTCTCAACTTTGCTCCACGGGGTTGAGACACAGAAATGAGCAATATCCAAGGCCGAGTAGACGGCCTGCTCCAGCTCTGTGAAATCCTCATCGTGCTCCACTGCAAAAGGTGCGCCCTCGTGCACCATGCGGCACCACTCGATCAGATTCGTCCAGTTTGGTGAGCCCTGGACGCAGATCGAAAAGCCGATAAAATCATTGCGCTTACGCTTGTAGCTGCATGCATGGCGAAAGAACTTGTGCACAAGCCGTGCATTGCAGTCTACGACGTCGATAGCGAATGGAGCACCGCCGAAGTACCAGATCTCGAGTGCCTCGGATCTGATACGACGACAAGTGCGCAGCAACGCAGGCTGCTTGGTCTCGGCACTAAGGTCGTAGGTGTTGGTCAGGGCCAGTTCGTAGATGTCGTTTCGGAGCTCAGCTGGTAGACCGAGCAAACTGGCTCTCTGTGGACATGTCAGTCTATTTAAGTGCTGAAAGACTTTGTCTGACGATCGACCTTTGGATTGACTGAGGAGTCATCTTCGTCGATGTTGGGGTCTGCCTCGACGTGGTCTGGCTCGCTCGAGGCGGCGCGCACTTCTTCACTGTCGTCCTCCATCTTAATGCGCTTGGCCGTGGCGTCCAACTCCTCGGCCTCTCGCTTCGGCGCCATTATCGTGGAGGTGCGACCGTGTGGTAAGTGTGTGATGGTAAGAGGATGAAGAGGAAAGAAAGGTGTCAGCGGCAAGTTCACGGACCACCTTCAAACGAGGAAGGTGCGAGTCACAAGACAACACAACTTCAACATTCACATGCTTTCCGACACTGATCATTCACAGATAGTCTGATAGATTCCATTCACTGCGGGACTACCCAAGAGATCTTGATACAACCAGATCCAACCCACCTGCTGCAAACAGGCCCATGGACACCGAGCGGCTCCGTAGAACGAGACACGACACACAAGACATCAAAGACCCTCCCTCCATGAATCGCAGCGGTTACGCTTCGGCTCCTTCATCCACTTCTGCACCTCCAAAATCTGCTTGCGCAAAGGAACCGCCTCGTCGTCCCATACGTGACGACGAATCTCTTGACTCACAGCCTCATAGGTCATGCTTGCCCACCTGCTGGACGCTCCCTCCAGCACCAGCTCCACGTCGCCAGAGCGCCAGCCCAGAAAGCGACAGTAAGCGAATTGCAGGATCGGACACACGGGGACCTCGTTCCGCCACACTTTCAGCGCTGGCAACCAGCGAAAGATGCGTTGGTTGGGTTGGGTCCCGGACCAGACGACTTCGCCGTGGAGCCAGAGGTTGGTGATGCGGCGAATGTCGCGACGACGGCCCAAGTAAGTGACGTCTTGCTCGTGCAAAGCGGTGATGAAGAAGCGGCCCTCGGTCCAGAACTTCTGGTACTGCGTCTTGTACATCTGACGGGTCTCCTGGTAGATTTCCCGGCAGGTGAGTATGAGTGCCTTCGGAGGCGGAGTAGCGGTCATCAGGTCGACTTCCTGTTCTGAGTCTACTGCGAAAGCAAAGTCGTAGATGATGTTGCGTAATTCGGGGGCCAGGCGTAAGAAAGGGCTTGGTTCGTCGTCGGCGGGTTCCCTTTTGGATTGATCTTCAGGGACACTTTGGGCATTGTTTTGATGGCCGCTACAGGAAGGCGACTGTAGAGGATCGCTGGTGACCTTCGATGGCAGGCGATCATTGTCGACGGTCGCTGGGAGGGCAAGATCAGATCCAGATGATGGCGACATGACTTCTGACCACGGTCTTACAAGCTCGATGAATTTCCGTGAGACAGCGACAGACCGAGCTTTTATACTCGTGATCAGTCATTTTCGGTGGGTCACATAAATTCGGGAGTTTACCTATTTTTCTTAAGCTTTCACATGCTTTAGCTTGTACCATACAAGTCCTCCACTCAGAATCATTTGGAGTAATCGATACCAGGCATCTCTCCAACCTTCGTCTTATGATTCACAACTCTCCTGTATCCAAATCTCCCAACTCATCTAGCAACCGCCTGCGGCCGCTCTTGCAACCACTTCCTCAACCGCCGAATCTGATCCTTGATCGAAGCCTTCTGCGTGAACAACCGCGTGTCTCGAAGATCTCTCTCCGCCTCCTGCTTCGCCGTCATATAATAAGGTGCCACCCAGTGATGCAGATTCATGAAGTCCTGGCCATCCCACCTCTCCGGACCGAGGCCGTACCAGATATATCGCAGGGCTTGAGGAGTTGCTGGATTCTCATTCTTCCAGACTTCCGCGCCGGGGACCCAGTGAAAGGTTCGCTCACTTGGCGTGGTGGCAGACCACATCACTACACCGGACAGCCAGAGGTGATTGATGTGCGCGAGGTCTTGCTGCTCGAAAGCGTCGAGGTGGTGAAGTTCCTTCAAGTGGAGATCGTCGATGAAGAAGCGCGTGTCGCGCCAGAAGCTGCGGTATGTGGTCTTGTACATGCTTTTGACCTCGTTGTGGATCTGCCGACAGGTCGAAAGGAGGCCCTTCGAGGGAGGCTGGGCGGTCAAGAGGTCAACCTCCACCTCGCGGTTGTTGACAGTGTCCACGTCGAGGGCGAGTTCGTAGATCCTGTTGCGTAGCTCGGCGGGCAGGCGAAAGAAGTGGCAGCGGCCTGTGGGAGCGGCTTCCTCCTCGACAGTATTCTCCTTGGACGCAGCTGTTGTTGCGGGCGTCGACGACATCTCTGATGCCTTTCTCTTACGTGCCATGGCGGAGAGAGATGTCGAGCCAGTCGGAGGTGGCGGCAGGCGGCAGGTTATGTGCGATTGGGTTGGTGGTCGGCAGCGATGACTCTCTCGGGCGGAGCGAATGGTTTCCAACGAATCGAGTGGATGTCGGTCGGCTCTGGGTCAAGCGACGAGGAGGAGAAGGGTCTACTTGTAGTCAGCCAGAAAGTCCGCGAGTGAATCAATCGAGTCACATCCCGCCATTCACTCTCATCCCGACCACGTCACATGACGAAAAGAACCATGCCAAGGGGCTGAAGCAAGACAATCTGATCTGTTCATTCGAGCTCCACACATCTACTGCGTGATGCTCATCCTCAAAGCGTTCTAAACTACAAGTCTCCCTTCCTATCCATCGAGGCGATCTTACTCAGACGCTCTCTGCCAAACGCCTCCTGAACGCCCATGCCATGCCGTGTGCTTCATGCAAATCTTCCAACCATCATCTACCGACGTCCAAGGTAAGAGCGACCGAAGTCGTCGATCCAGTTGCCACCGTTCAATCCCTGGCCATCGAGGTTGCGAACATCCTTCTGGGCAGTGGACACCTTCTCTTGCAAGCCTTGAGCGCCGGTCTCGATGGTCTGAAGCTGCACGAGATGACGGTTGAGGATGCCAACAATCTGCCGAAGTGGATCGCCCTTGTCGCCGTCGTCACCCTTCTTCTCTGAAAGCTTGCCGCTGGTCGAATTGATCTCCTCAACCATGTCGGTCAAGCTCGTGCTGAGTTCGCCCAGACGCGAAGAGCAATTCTCAGCCATCTTGTAGGTTCTCTCGCGCTCAGCATCAACACCGCCAATAGCATCGTCACCAACACCCGACTGCTGCATCATCCTGTCAACCTCCTCCTCGTACTTATCGAGGAAGTGCTCGATCTCGGCTTGCTGATGCTCCACGTTGGTCAGTTGGCGTTCGACTTCGCTGGTGTCACGCTCAGCTTGGAAGCAGCGACCGTAGAGCTTGCTAATCTTGCTGCTGTTCTCGACGAGTTGACGGTCCCAGGCGCTGGTACGCTCGGCGAGTTGCTGGAAGTTCTTTTGATGTTGAGACAGCGACGTCGACCACATGGTGAGGATCTCGTCGAGGGACTTGTGGGCGAGGCGAGAGCCAGTTGGCGGAGCCGCACCTGCACCTGCTGCGGCGCCCGTGGCTGCAGTGGAGGAGCCCAGGCCGGAAGACGCTGGTGCGGCGCCAGTGGCGGGAGCTGTGCCAGCGGATGGGCCAGTGGTAGATGGTCCGCCAGACGTCGCGCCTGGAGTCGAGATGCTGGGGGCAGTTGTGGTCGTGTTGCTGAAGAGGCCAGGAGTCGGTGCCTTGGCGGCAGAGGAGCCAAAGAGACCAGCGCCAGACGAGGTCGATGCTGGTGTTGCCGCTGGTGCTGCCGTGGAGGTCTGCGGTGCGGAGGTGGCAGCGGGCTGGCTAGATGGTGTGTTGGAGAAAAGCGATGGAGTGGGTGCGCCCGACTTGTTCTGCGTGCCTGGAGCAGCAGATGAGAAGAGGTTGCCGACCCCAGGGGCAGAAGATGCAGCAGATGGCTGCTGTTGCGCACTCTGGCCGCCCAGTGTAGCGCCACCAAGAGTCGGGCCAGAAGTTGCGGTAGTGGAAGGCGCAGTGGAAGCGCTGCTCTTGTTCATGTTGCCGAAGATGCCGCCTGTCGTTGGCATGTTCTTGTCGCCGCCATTGTTGAAGAGGCTGCCGGGGCCTGCCATGCTGCCGGTGGCACCAGCGGTCGCGCTGCTGCTCTGGTCTTTCTGACCAAACAGGCTCGGAGCGGAGGTGGTCGTGGATGCGCCGGGAGTTGCGCTGCTGGTGTTCTGCGCCTGGCCGAAGAGACTCTGAGGAGCCTGAGTGGAAGATGCGGAAGCGGTACCGCCTAGCATTCCAGAGCCACCCGACGTAGTGGTTGCATTCTTTGCGCCGAAAAGGCCAGCGCTAGGTGCTTTGTTCTCCGCGCCGGGAGTAGCTTGGGCGGCATTGTTCTGACCACCGAAGATATTGCCTGGCTTTTGTCCACCACCAAACATCGTGCCGGATGACTGCGTCGAGGTGTTTGCTCCTCCGCCCAAAGCTCCACCGAACATGCTGCCCGGCTTGCTGGCGCCGGTAGTTGCAGTAGTATTTCCGCCGCTACCAAACATGCCTCCGCCCGAGCTGGCAGGTGGTGTCTGCGTCGAGCCGCTGCCGAAGAGTGGCTTGCTTTGTTGGCCCTCATCTTTCTTCTGACCGAACAGACCGCCCGCGCCCGTCGAAGTGCTGCTGGTATTCTGGCCAAACGTCATTCCGCCTCCTGTGTTTCCGCTTCCACCAAATCCGCCAAAGAGAGATCCACCGGTGTTGCTGCTGCCTTGGTTGCCAAAGAGGCTCTGCTGCTTGGGCTCGCCAGCTGGCGTCGTCGAGGCGCCCAAGCCACTACCGAAGAGACCGCCAGATCTCTGGCCCTGCGGAGTGGTGCTCTGGCTGCCGCTGTTGTTGTTGTTGGCTGCAGCTGCAGCTGCATGGAAGTCGACCGGACCGCGGGAGGGTGCGTTTTGAGCTTTGTGGAGGATGCTCTCTGGACCAGCCATGTTGGAATTGCCGCTCGTACTTGTGGGAGTTGATGCTTGAGGTGCGCTGCTTGTATTGTTGTTGGCGGTGCTGCCGAATATGCTGCCAGTACTAGGTGCTGTGCTGTTGCCGAATAGGCTGCCTGTGCTGGGTGCTGTACTGGTAGTGCCGCCGAAGAGTGGTGTTGAGGAGGTTGTGTTGTTTCCGAACAAGCCTCCAGGCTTGTCATTCTTATTGCTCGCCATGGTCGCGAAGCTCTATTGTCGATGGCGCTGACAATAGTAGGTTATTGAGGTGCGGTGGTGGGATTGTCGGCGGTGTATTGTCGAGGCCCTGACAATAGTAGAGCTACGCGCCTGAAACGCGAAAGCTTCACTTGAGTTCTTGGCGGGAAGGAACGGAGTGCGGGCCGGGCTGAGCTCAAATGTGGGCAGCACGTGAAGATCGAGCTACAGAAACGAGGTTGGTGAAGATGCAAGGGAGAGAAAATGGAGGCTTTAATAATTGGAGATTTCAACGGCGGGATCTCGCAGATTCCGCCATTCACTTGTGGCCTGAACCAGATGGATGCCTATCGCAACATGTTCGATTCACTCAAAGTGATCGGATTCGTTTCTTCATAATCCAGCGTTAGGAAGACTCAGGTATCATACAAAACGCATTCCTTCGTCCGACCGTGCAGTTGAACTTCGTAGCCCGATCCAGCCTTCCCAGCCGTTGCCCATGCGCTATGCACCCAATACCAGACCCAACGCCATTGCAATGCATTCGGGTATGAAAGCATTCATTCCCGCCCTGTATACCAAGACTCCGATCATGTAGAAAGCACCTCATACGTCAAACTCGACATCCTGGTGCCGTGCGACGACCTTCTTCTTGAACTCGGCCTGGTCCCGATCCCAAAGCATGGCCGCCTCGCCGTTGAGAGGTGATGCGCTGTCCGGTGTTAGTCTCCACACCGTCCCTCTATTTGTATCGTATCCAAACTTACTTGTTGGGCTCGCCGAGCAAGCTCTGAATGCTCAGCAGAACACTGTTCGTGTTCAACGCCGCACTCCACGCTCCCTCCTTGCCCTCACCACCCGGCTTCAGAATGTCCAAACAGATACGCCCCGAGAAGTCGACGTTCGGGTGGTAGATGGGCGTCTTGAAGAGCACCTCGGGCGGCGACCACGGATAGGTGTTCGGGAAGGAGATAGTGAGCTTGAGGGAGAGGTTCTCGTATGGCGTACCGCTGGGGCCTGCCATGGTCGCATTCCACTTGGTCATGTCGTGGGTCGGGAACGCAGAGATGCCGGGAGTCGGGGATGACATGAGGGTCATGAGCTCGCTCTGAAGTCTGCAGCACATAGTGTGTCAGCATTCAGAATGCTGAAGTCGCATAGTCCTGCACAAACCTCTTGACGACATTGCCGTTGTTGGAAGGCCTCGTTGCGCTGCTGCCGGCCTTAGCCTGGCTGACGGAGGGTGTCGAGTTCATGGTTGGGTTGACCGCATCCAGCCTGTTTGCCATGACTTCGCAGAGTCGAGAGGTCGAGAAATAAGGTCGCAGGGAGTGTTTGCGTGAATGGGATCGATCACTCGGTTGCTCCGGTTGCCGTTGTCCCGGTGAAGGTGTTGTGTTGACAAAGAGTGTTGCTGGTTCCTAAACACTGCCGCAAGCAAAGCTGCTATTTGCACAAGAGATGTTGATCGTTTGTACAAATGTCGAAGAGAAGAGTGGTGGGCAGTAGTAGAGAAGAGTAGGTAGCGGCGTCGAGGTGGGATGCAGAAGAGACGCTCGTTACCATAGCAGCTCCCGCATAAACACTTCGGGATCGGAGGCGCAGATGCCGACCGCGCCGAGCATTCACCGCCACTCGTTTCGTGATGACTGCGCGTTCTTTGAAACCAGCCAACAGCTTGGGAGGTATTCTGTTTTGAGCATATCTACATGTACACAACTGCTTATGCATCATAGACTTGAACGCCATCGACGAGGAACTGCGTGCCATCGAAGTTCAGCAGCTTCAACACAACCTCGCTTCCTTCCGCCAGGGTCATCGGCAACGGCGCTTGCTGTGAGATGGTGTCTGCTCTCGTGGTTTCCATAAGCGCTGTCCCATTGACTGCCTCGCCGTCCACGGTGGCTCCAATCTGTCTGAAAGCATTCTTCGCGCCTGGATAAGTGTACACGATCTGCACCACTTTGTCTCCCGCACTGCCGTCCCATGTGAAGGTGAAGTTGGAACTGCCAGTCATGTTGGCTGCCATGCCACCACCACAGCCATCGTTGCACTCAACGAGAGTGTCGTCTGATGTTGTAGAGTTATCGGCTGTAATCGTGGTGTATGGGAGATCGGACCAAGTTCCAGCCTCGACGTCGAGCGTCCAGCCACCAGTG
The DNA here is from genome assembly GCA_002786025.1 of Zasmidium citrigriseum. Classification (NCBI taxonomy): domain Eukaryota; kingdom Fungi; phylum Ascomycota; class Dothideomycetes; order Mycosphaerellales; family Mycosphaerellaceae; genus Zasmidium; species Zasmidium citrigriseum. Next base: position 84,400 of record NHNW01000033.1, on the reverse strand, counting down.
TAGTGGAGAGATAGTCCAGATCCGTTGTAGATGACCGGATAGAAGGCATAGGTCGATGAGCCAAGAGCGTTTGCATTCCAGTGGTCACCCAAATACAGGTAGAAGGTTTCTTGACTGCCATTGATAGTAATGTCGTAGGCATTTTGCGTGAGGTATGCGTACGCGCCTTCTGGAGCTAGAAGTGTCTTGTCAGACCAGGGTCCAGCCATACTTGATGCAACGTGATATCCATTGTCAGTCGGAGTCCTGTCAGATGTTAGCAATGATCACAGTCGCGGTGTTGAGAACATACCATCCGTCTTGAGGTGAGAAAAGCAAGTAGTATTGCCCATCAATCTTGAACACGCCTGGTGCCTCCTGGTACACACCTTCGAAGGTGTATTGCGTCTCGTTCACATTGTAGTAGTCTTCGTCCAGTGTCGCAATGGAAAAGTCAGCTGCCCACGAATAACGTCAGTCTCTGAGGTTCACATCTGGATTCAATCACGATACTGACCGTTGTTGCTCGTTGCGTAGATGAGATATGCCGTGCCATCATCTGGATCCTTCCAAATAGTCATGTCTCTCGAATCGTTTCCAAATGGCTTGAAGTTCCCCTTCCACTCGTACTGCCCGTCAATGGTCTTGCTCGTGGCCACACCAACTTGGGCGTCTCCGTAGTTTGACGAATCACCGTGGAACCACATCACGTATTCTGAGTTCTTGTCATTGTATAGAACCTTCGGCCTCTCCACAATTCGAGAGTCGGATATGTTGGTATCAGCGATGGGCGTAAGTACGTGTCCTTGATTCTCCCACGACGAGAAGTCGCTAGACTTGTAGCAGGAAACCCCGATGAAGGTTCCCCCAGTAGTCTCTCCCGTCTTGTCCTCGCCGAACCAGTACCAAGAGCCGTCGCCATCCTGAGCTTGAATGATGTTGCCACCGTGTGCTTGGATAGCATTCCCGTCGGTGTCGGTCATGTTGATCAAGGGAAAGAAGGTCGCTGCATTGACGGCATGGCCGAAGAGGGTTGCCAGTGAAAGCAGCCCGAAGGCTGATGATTGAGTATGCATATTGCCAATGGGTGAGAGTATCACAAAGAGCTGTGGAAAAGCCACAATGAGAGGAATCACGAACACAAATACCTTGTTCAAGAATGGCAGTGCATTCTAAATGTTCACCCACATCCCGAGCCCAGAAAAGAAGCCGCTCTGAAGACCAAGAGTGCGTATTCGAAGTATACGAATGTCGCATGAGATCGACATTTCTCCGTGTGGGTGACGTTGCTGCGACTTTGGAGTGACATGGAGAAGCTTGTGGGGTGGCTAAATGCGCAAAACTCTATCGGTACGTCTCGGACCGGCAGGCGGCATTGTTTATGGTCGTCGTATTCATATAGTTTGATAGTGGCCAGTGGGGGAGTGTGGAGTGCCCGTCAAGACGCGTGGAGACGAAGACCAGAATGCTTGGGCGGCTAGGTGGTGTAACAATGGCATGTTCTCGAGGCGATGGGATGGGCGCTTCGTAGTGGACGCTTTTGGAGGATTGCCATCGACTCGAGATGACATCTGGATGAAGAGATGTGCCTGGGAATCTCTGATGATGTTCGATGTGATGGAGTGACATTGAAAAGTGGTGAGGAAGGGAAAGAGGTCGAGATTGGGAGATGAGGTCGAAGTTTGACCAGGGCACGGACTCACCGGCATGGGCAATCTCCCTCTTCAGTCTCAGCCTTTCCTCCTTCTCCTCATCATCACCATCAGCTTTTCCAAATCTGAAGCTTTTGATGCGGCAGACATGTCCACTCAGGGTGCTCATCAAGGTCGAGACATGGCTTTCTCGCACGACAACGCCAATGTGTTCCGCCGTGCACTTCTCCATCCCTCAGACCATCACCTGGCTGCGCCCTGAAACCCATGGCCAGTCGCTTCCCCATCGCGACATCATCGAGGACCTCGAGTTCAGCCAACGGCAATTCGATGGTCATACAGTGATGGCATACTTGCTCTCGTTGCTCAATGGCTGATCTGACCGGCTCATCAGTCACCAGGCCCATGAGTACGGACTGGCCCCATGAAGCACAAGTCTCCCTCGGTGGCGATCCTCGAGTAGACTTGCAGGAGCAAGAGACGGTCCTGATGGACAAGGAAAGATGCACGCCAATTGGACCAATGCAGGTCTCCTAGCGCAAGAGCCCGCTGCATGTGGATGCAGCACTCTTGGGACGAGAAAGAAGACAGCCACTCCTTTCTTGACTGATATTCACCCCAGAGACCTAGTATGGACCTCACGCAGTCAACAACATCGACTTTATCAGTCTTGCGACCCAATGTTGGCGACTATGTCCTCAACGTGCTTCAACTTTCCCGGCTGGCTTTTGCGGCAATTGCAGACGCCGAACCCAGTTCACCCGAAGAGCTCCTCATGATGGAGCTTGACAAACTTGATTCTCATCGTGACATTCCAAGTACGCAACACGCGGCAGTCAGAGAGCCTAGTGCTAGGTGAAGATTCTGTTTGCATCGACTTTCATTACTCTCGTCACCAAGACTTGTCTTCAGACCAGCTTTCTACTCTTTCGTCCTAGCTAACGAACAGTACCTCCAAACCTTAACCCAACGTCGTCTTCTGTCTATCAAAGAATGGGACAGGACCAACATATCAACGGTGCCAATGGCATCAATGGCACCAATGGCGTTGCCTCCTTCCACCCAGACAAGCCAAACCCAGCCCTCTTCACAAACGAAAAGCGCGAGATCTTCATGGGCGAATCCCCCGAACTCAACCCAGGACCAACAGACTGCGTAGTACGCATGAGATGCAACGGCATCTGCGGGTACGATCACCCCAATCCAGACCACAAGAACGTCTCTAACGCCTCCCAGCTCCGACGTCCACTTCTGGCACACCGGCCGCATCGGCCCCCTAATCGTCGAAAAAGACCACTGCCTAGGCCACGAAGGCGCCGGCACAATAGTCTGGACGGGCTCCCAAGTCACAAACCTCCAAATCGGCGACAACGTAGCCATAGAACCCGGCGTGCCCTGCGGCACCTGTTTCCCCTGCTCCAGCGGCAACTACAACCTCTGCGCCGACGTAGCATTCTCCGGCGTCCCGCCCTACGCGGGCTCGATTCGAAGATTCCACGTCCACCCCGCCGCATACCTCCACAAACTCCCCCAAGGCTTCTCGTTCTCTGACGGCGCACTCCTGGAACCTCTCAGCGTCGTGCTGCATGGCTTCGAACGCTGTCCCATCAAACTCGGCGAAGGGACTGTAATCTGTGGCGCGGGCCCGATAGGAATGTGCGCCTTGGCCGTAGCGAAAGCATCAGGAGCCGCACCGATTCTCGTAACAGATCTCGATGCCGGAAGACTCAAATTCGCAAAGACGTTCGTGCCGAATTGCGTCACCTATCAGATCGATCCGAAGATGGGCTACCAGGAAACCGCTGCGGATATCCTGAGGACATTGCAGGAAGCCGGTGGCGAGCAGCCGCGAGTTGTGTACGAGTGTACGGGTGTCCAGAGCAGTGTGGTGACGGCTTGTTATCTTCCTCGTCCTGCTGGAGAGGTGATGGTAATTGGGGTTGGAAAGCCGTCGATGAATGAGATTCCGTTTATGCATGTATCGTTGGCGGAGGTTGATTTGAAGTTTATCAACCGATACCATCACTCTTGGCCGAACGCGATTCGACTGATCCAGCACAAAGTCATCGATCTTCAGCCGCTGGTCACGCACCGGTTCAAGCTGGAAGAAGCAGACAAAGCTCTTGAGGCTTCAGCAGATCGGAATTCGGGGTCGATAAAGATCCATATCGAGGATTTGGAGCCTTAGCTGTACTTCAATGTTGAAGAGGTAGTTCAATTCAATGTAAAGTATTCGAAGCAACAACGTGTAGGGGTCTCATTCATCATAATCTAACTCTAATAATCTAAGCCAGCGCACCCATAGGATCCCAAAGCGGCAGCACCTTGGGCTTCTGCTTAAGTACATCCCTCACATCCCTGGACACAACACTCGGATCGACCACAGCCTGGTAGCAGAACTCATCCATCCACTTATCAGACATGACAAAGTATCCATCGGTACCAGCAGTGCTCGACCAGGAATTCTCAACCCTCCACCTCACGGGCTTGTTATTCTCGTCCAAATGCACGGCGGTAAGGACCATGGCGTGCGTCATTTGAGACTCGCCCGTGAGCAGCCTCTGGGCTTTTGTCAATCCAAGCTTAACGTTGAAGCCGAGTTCGTAGTCGACGAGGTCGGTGTCCATGATGCCTTTGCCGGAATCGGATTGCTTGCCGACATCTGAGCCGAAGAAGATCGGAAGGCCTTTCTTAATCATCGCAATGCAGGCGTCTTTCATGGTGTCCTTGTCGACGTTGACATAGGTGATTGAGCGGCCATCCCAGACGTTGCCCAGGTGGTCAACTGTGAGCAGGCGCTGGTACTCGTTTCTGGGGTCGTTGACGAGGGAGATGAATTTCTTGACATGCGTGGTGTCGGCGAACTCGATTGGAGTCATGGACACCGTCTTGAAGTTTCCATTGGCGTCGTTAAACTGCCATGTGAACTTCTTGTCTGCGGATGGTGGTGGACCAAGGCACAGCGTCAAGATCCTGATGAAGTCCTGCATCATGGATTCCTTGGTCTTCGCAATGTCCTCGTCAGAAGCAGACTTGGCCTTGAGCTCGCGGAGCTTCAATCCGTCCTCTCTCAATTTGGTGGTAAGCGTCCTGTCCATAGTCCCACTGTTCTGTGCATTCCAGGAATCTGGGTAAAGTGTCTGTGGCACAATGCCGTACTTCGAGACCAGGTTGACAATCATGTCCCACTGGCCTCCATCGCCGACTGGACCGGCCATCAAAGCAGAAACCAGTCTGCTGTCCACATCCTCATCAGCAGTGTCCAGGATCGATTCGAGGAAGTAGTTCGCCTTCTCGACCTTGTCGAAGAAGAACAGGTATGCCTGGCTCAGCTCAAAGCTCTTAATGTTATACTTCTGCATGATCGCAATCCGGAAAACGTTGCAAGCGGCGAAGATCCAGCATCGTCCGCTGCTGCGTTGGTTGGTGACCTGTACGACACCGTCAGTAACGAAATCGATCCTCATTGCGGTAACAACATACCGGAGATCCCTCATGAGGAATCTTCAAATTAAAGAACTGCGTATCCTTAATAACAGAAGACGGCTTCTCAAGTACAGCCGCCGGGTTGTTGGAGCTCAACGCCGAAAGTCCCAGCCTGTTCTTCGAATCTTTGAGTAGTTGTCGGACGTATTGTTCAGTCCCCGCAGCGTCGACATGTTCGCTATTGTGAGATGGGAAGATGATGCGTTCGGTGGGCTTGCTCTCGGCATGGTCTATGCTGAGGGCGTCGAACTTCTCATCGAAGCTGGTCACTGGAGCTTGTTCGCGAGGAATGCGGCGTTCGCGGCGGGAGATAGAGCGGGTAGGTGGTGGGAGCTGCGGGGTGGACTCTGCGTTGCCCATGGCGATGAGAATATAGTCGATCAATCTACTGTATGATTGTAGGGAGGTGGGTGAATTGGGAGAAAGCAGGAGGGAGCCGCGTGGTCAGACGACCGCGAGCATGTGAGGGAGTGGTGCCATCAAGGTGTCTGAGAGCTTGGGCCAACTGATAGCAGAGCTTGAGTGAGTTCTCCCGGGAGGAGGCCGAACGCCGCAATCGCACATGGTTCGATATGGACCACAAACAAGAGTAAACAAAATTCCATTGCGCTTGTGTTAGAACGCGAGCTCCCAGAGCTATCGCAAGCAAAAAGTCTGTGCCTCTCCGGCCATGACCATCGTGAAAAGCAAACCCATCCCTCAAAGCAAAACTCCTTCCAAGCAGAACTCCATCAAATCAAAGTGTCCCTCAAAGCAAACGTATCATCCTGCGCCTCCTCGCTCTTTACAATGGAAGTCTCCTTCCTCATGGCTTCGTCATTGGGGTATCACAAGAACAAAAACGCTCATCAATCCTCTCCATGCAATGCAAGTTAGTACAATGGTTTTTTACCACTCCACGATGTCCAGTCCACGCTTCCAGCTCTCAAAGCCAAAGTCGAATTTCTTCGCCAAGAATGGATCATAGACCAGCTCTGGCTCGTCGTCTGCCCGGGTGCCGACTGTTGGGAAGGCCCAGGTGTCGGTCACGGTCGTCTCGGTTTCGTAAGCGGGCTCGAAGGTGCGTGAGGTCTCGGAGAATGCGTCGCGCACAGGCTGCTTGCCCTTCCAGTCTGGCTGCTGTTCCCTCTCACGCTGGGCTTCTTCGGCCTGCGATGCCTCAAACACATTGGGCAACATCTCAACATCTTCGTCAACTTCCATCTCGTCGTCGGAATCGATATCAGGCACGCGGAATGTCGACGACGGATCTCCAGGCGCGCGATGTGGGATCTTGGCGACCTCGTCTACTTTGATCCTCCTGACTCTCTTTGCTGGCGGCAGGATGTCGTCATGCTCTAATTCTTCTCTCATCACTTTCAATTTCTGCTCGTGATCTCTCAACTTGTTCAATTTCCTCATTCGCTCGTCGGCGTTGGGCAATCGTGGGTTGGGTGGGTGCTCCCAGGCGCGGGATGGCGTCATGTCGATTTGAGCTTGCTTCTGGGCTCGCTGGCTGCGCACTTCCTGGATACCACGCCTCCTGGCTGGGGTTTGGGTTTGAGGGCGGAGAATGCTGGCCTGTGGGGCGGGTTAGCTTGATGTCATGGACATGCATGAAGTTTGATTGTTCTTACCTCTGAGTGCTCCATCTGCTCTGTTATAGGCTCAAGTGCGTCAGGGATGGCGGAGTTGAAGGGTGTGTTGGCGCGGGGTGGTGCGTTGTATGTAGTCTTTGGCGTTGGGGTGGTGAATGCTGGTGCTGTTGGTTGTGCTGGCTCAGTCACTTCCGGGGTGGGCGCTGATCGCTTGCGGTTGGTAGGAAGCTTGCCGAGAGGCTGCTGCGGTTGCGAAGGTTGTTGTTGCTGTGGTTGCAGGGGTTGCGGTGCTGGTTGCTGGGTCTTTGCAGGTGTCGGAGTCCAGAAGTGGGCTAGTGGTGCGAAGAAGCGAGACAGGTAGGACTTTTGGGCTGGTGTCTCGGGCGCAGCACGGTGATTCTCTGCGACTGGAGAGGCCTCTGGTGGATTCTGAGCCTCTTCGGCGGTGGGGATTGGTTCGGCATCGAGATCCATGTCTTCTGCTGGTGGCTGCTGTGCAGTCTCTCTCGCCGCTATTCTCGCGTATTCCTTCATTCTCATGATGCTTCTGATGTCTTGAGCGTTGGCACGGCGTGCCTCGGTCTGCTGGAGATTGTACTCGAGGTCTTCGATCTTCTCGGCCTTCGACTCCAGGTCGCGTGCCTGCTCTCTCGCGCGGCTGGTCAACGAGTCGATAACTTGTACGAGGCGAGGCTTGGTCAGCTTTGGCTCGATGATGGATATGTCGCCAGTGCGCAAAAGTGCGTCAACAATGGCATTGGGGTCAAAATCAGGCTCCTTCCTGAGCTCTGGGTCCTCCACGTCAATAACTAAAGATACTATTGTGTGCGGAAAGAAGGAAGCGGCTACAAACCGGTGTTGTTGTTGGTGGTGTCGTCGGCAGCGACCGACGACGCGCGTGAGGACGCGCGGGAGGCGAGGCGGGTGCTTCTCCGTGTCGACATGGTGGTGGGCGTGGTGGTGGTGGTGTCGAGTGGGCGGGTGCGAAGCGGTCGTGTCGGGGAAGAAAGAAGTTCGAGGCAAGCGCGATGGCATTCAATGCCGAAGGCGGGAGCGCTAGCGGCCCGAAGCGAACTCCGAAATGGAAGGTACGCCGGGGTACTAACTTCACTTCTAGCTTCACCTTTGCAGACTTCTGGCTTTACTTCTAGCTTTACTTCTATGCAAATCTGGCTTCATTTCTAGCTTCACTTCTAGCTTCACTTCTGTGAACTCCTAACTTTACTTCTACCTTCACTTCTATGGAAATCTAGCTTCACTCTTAGCCTCACTTCTGACCTTGCTTCTATGAATTTCTGGCTTCACTCTTACCTTTACTTCCAGCCTCACTTCTAACCTTACCTCTGTGAATTTTTAGCTTTACCTCTACCCTCACTTCTAGCTTACCTCTGCCTTCACTACTCACTTCAAAAGATACCGAACACTCTTCACATCAAGCAGCCACGCGGCCCTTCGTTCCGTCAACCTGACCTCCTCCTTGAGCTACGCCTAGTGGCCGATCCCCGGGGCAGGCCTACTGCCCTCAAACTCTTCATTTGCCTATCAACAGCATGTTCTTGCCCACTTTCTTGGAGATCGGTGTCTCGACCATTCTCTCCAGCGGGAAAGTGGCTGAGAGCCACCTTCGAGACACGCTTCGACGCTGGCACCCCGACGATCGATTACACACCCTACTCGGCAAAGGCAACAGCGACGATCAAAATTTTCCGAGGTTAGCGACGCACAAACCGTACATGAGATTGATCAGAAACTCCCACCAGGTCTGTACCTAACGACTTCTTCTCCGACTTGAAGGACATGAACCCTCGCTAAGAAGATCTCGAGATCTACCCTGGCCAAAACCTCAGCGCCTCAATCAGCTACAGGGGATCCAAGGTGGCATGATATGCTCGACGCCTTCTGCTTGATCGGCGTACTTTGTGAGCCTCCGTGTCTACGCCAAGAGTAATGTATCGCACTGATCTCCGAACAACTTCCCTCAAAGAGACAGGCACATGTCAAGACCGACATATCGCAGGAAAGTTCTGAGGGACAACAATCTGTCCCAAATTTCAGTCGAGCGCTATGCATCCACTGCTTTCCAGGAAACGATCAGTACAGGCTTGTTGCTGGTATGTACACTCCCCATATTGGCATACTCTACCAATCCCGTGATACTCACGTGAGGCCAAGGAGAAATATCACACACAGAAGGCGAAAAAGATCTGCGAAGGCAACTTCGGCCCCAAGTACTCTAGCCATGCATGCCGAGCACCTTAGACCTATCTACACAACCGTGCTGCACTGGCTGCAACCGCAAGCAGTTGACAGCATTGTCAAATACCACCGAGCCATCGTCTAGAAGATCAACTGGTGCAACCATCCGCTCGATTGACCACATGTTGGCACGCCCTCTTCAGACGGAAGCGACTTGGTCTTCAATCAAAGCCCCTCTGGTCTCGTCTTCACTTCGATGGCAAAGATTTGGTTTGCTTTTCTCGAGACTCCGACTGACGGTTCGACCGATTCCGTTCTCAAGAGACGACTTGTTCGGTCATGCTCTTGGAAGAGACAGCTACCAGGATCACTTCCAGCGTGTCCCTGCCCGGTATGTATCCAGATTTTCACGAGGTGAGCATCTGTTGGATGTCAAGATCTTGCTAAACGCGCTCGCGGGTCGCCATCTCTACATCAGCATCGTCGTGTAGACAAACATCGCTATTCATTATCGTTACATAATGTTCAGAACTCAGGCTTATTAGTGTTCTCCACATCAGACAGACGCATACACCGCAGACTCGCAGGCTACCCACTGCCCAAGAATATTCGGATCCAAGAACGGCATGATCTGGCTTGCAATCATCCCGGCGACTCCCTTCTCACGATCGCACCACCAGAACAGATTGGCAATACCTGCCCACCATGCCGTGTTTTTACCACGACCAGTCGCTCCAGGTTCCTGAGTCAACATAAAGCTCAATCCCCAGCCTTGAGGCGGATTGCCGTCCTGTGGGTACAGCTCAGGAGTCGGATTGGTCTGCTCCCTCTTCGCATCTGGAATTCCCTGGCGAGCGAAATTCGGCATGTCTGGGATTTGATTCTCCCACATCATCTGCACGGTCTTCTCTTGGAGGATTCTGGCGCCGGTGATGGGGCTCTTACCATCGTTCAGCAACGCAGCGAGGACTTGAACGTACTCCGCCGGCTTTGCGAAACAGCCTGCACCTCCGCTGTGGAACAATTTCTCCCGATCTTCGCGAGTCTCCGCCAAGATTGGCTCGCGATAGATGTGGTCTCGCTCCTCGCTCTTCTTTGTTGGATCGCCAGGCCAGCGTTGGTGCATGAAGGCAAGCTGTCTCTTCATCTCTGGAGTTGGGAACATGTTGACTGCTTTCAAGCCCAGTGGCTCCATAATGTTGTTCTGGATCCAGTCATTCAGGCGCACACCAGTAGCTCGCTCCAACACAATCCCGGCCCAATCGATGCCCGTGCCATATTCCCAACTGGAGGAAGGATGGAATGTCAGCGAATTGGAAAGGCATTCGGCTCTTCGATTGACCTACGCTTCTCCGGGCTGGTGGACCAAGGGCATTCGCAGGACATCTCGGATCTGCAGGGCAAGTCCGTCAGCATCAAGGACAAGTAGATCGACACTCGCGAGCAAACTCACGTCTGCGTGAAAGACATCATATCCGACCGGACGGCCATACTCGCGAAGCTTCTCGTTGAAACTGAACATCGATCAGTCGGCCGACCAAGCCTACACCTGGAAGTGCTATACTCACAACTCGTACGCAAATCCAGACGTATGAGAAAGCAGCATGCGCAGTGTGATCTCATTCTTGCGATCCTCAAGGGTCCCGTCGTCTCGAAGGACTTTCTTCTGGTTGAGCTCTGGACACAAGTAGTGGACCTGTTCTCGTGGTCAATCTACGCTGCTTCGAAGTCATGGGCTTCCAGCATACCTGCTTCGCATCATCCAATCTCAACTGGCCCTGCTCGACAGCTTGCATGCATGCAATCGTACAGATCAACTTGGTACAAGAGGCAATCCAGAACACAGTATCCATGGTCATCGGCTCATCCCTGTTCAGGCCTCGCTTGCCAGACGGACAAGCACAGATTTGGTTGCCATTCTTGTCGACAGCCACGAAGACAATACCAGCGATGCCGCTCGATGGATCTCCTGTGACGCTATCAAGCGATTGCTGGACGGCTTTCTGGGCTTTCGAATTCATGATCGCGTTCGAGACCTCAACACGAGAAAAGTGGATCGCAACAGCTCAGCGACCAAACCAGGAGACATGTCGTCTTATGAACCTCAAAGGTGGAGTCGCCATCACCCCTGGGTATTGACCTCAAAACGGAAAGATGAAGCAAGGACCAGCCGACATGGCTGTGAGCTACCCTGGTTCAAGATGAGGTTACTTGCGGAGAAGTCATCATGCTCACTCGGACAAGAGGGCACAGCCTTCTGCAAAGGGGACCCTTCTAGGTGTCGCACCCTCGGAGCCGCATGCTCCTACCGCCGCACCTCCTCAGATGCGGCTCCCTTCAACGACTCCTCCAAACCGACGCTTGCCCGCTTCTCCGGCTCAGCTCTTGTCCAACACACAGGTCAGCTCCACTGCTCCAGTCGGTTCAGCAGCCTGGACTTGGGTCGAGGCTTTACTTGCCTGCATTCCTGGCCGACTTAAGTCACAATCACAGCTACAAGACAGAAGTTATCCGGGACTTTCAACTTCATTCACGGAGTGGTCTATTAACACCGATGGCCAAACGCAACATAACATCACCCAAGTTCCTAAGATCATGGAGTTGGAATATCTGGCTCCAACAACGGCCGCTGACCTTCCGCCAACGCAGCCTTCCACCTATCGTACGCCACCTCCATGTCCTCCCAATCTTTAGCCTTGAGGTTCCTCGTTGGTGGCTCGCGATACTCGAGAGGGAAGAAGTCCATTTTTCGAGGCTCCGTACCGTCGGCGAGCTGTCAAAGGTCTTGACTTTAGCATCAACACGTCCAACGCCACTTCGAAAAGACGAACACGCCCTTTGCGGCTTTTCCTGAATCAAATGGGCGTAATAGTACCGCCTCGACGCTCGATGCTGTATTGGCCATGCCCCGAGGTATATCAGAGGATGGGTCTCGAGGAGTTCGGACCCGGGATGCCAGGCTACGAGATTCTTTCTAGGCACGACCTTCTTTTGTGGATAAGGTTCTTCATACACAAACTCGTAGATCCGCATGCGCACTCCTGAGGGGAGTCGTAACAAGAGATCAGGGGCTTCGAGCATCCCCGGGTCGCGATCCGGGTTTTGTTCACGAAGTAGGTATTCTTGTTGTCGGATCATCACTTCCATCTTTTGCCGCATCTCGTGGCGAGTTGGGGGAGGACGCATCTTGACGCAACAGGAGAGGCAATGGGCTTGGGATTTGAGGATCGATGTTCAAGTCCTTGGTATGGTAAGGTAGTATCGTTTTCTGTCGAGTCTTCGGCGTGAACTCTTACTGATATAGAGGAAGAAAGAAGACTGCAAGCCCAGAAAAAAAAACCCCCCACCCAGCAACCGTTTGCTATCCTCAACGCTGAACAATGGTTGCTAACAGCAGACGATCACAATCTTCGAAAAACAACTCGAATCTCTCCATGACAGACTCCAGACACCCAGAGAGACAAACAGCCTCACCTAGCCTCAGCTCCCTCTCAGCCACCAGGCCTCCCCATGAAGATCTCACCATTCAAACCAACCCAGCCCTCTCCTACCAAGAACATATTCGTCTCCCAGACATGTTTCAAAGCGACGTAAAAGTACGGCAGCGCTTCGTAACGTAGTATCCTACAAGTGCGGAGGATCGCAGGAGAAGGGGCGTGGAGAGCGAAATCATCGATGGGGATGGGGTAGGTACCAAGGGGCCCGGGGTCCGCGAAAAGGTTAATGTAGATTCGATGGCGGATTTCGGTGGGGAGGTGAAGTAGGAGGTTTTGCTTCGAGTGCTCTTGAAGGTGTTCGGGCATTGCGGAAGATAATGTGGCTTGAGATTTGAAGGACGCTGAATGATAAGGAGTACAAATGTCGCTGCTCCAGAGCAGATACAAAGAATCCCTGAGATGAGAAAACTTGCCAACGTCACGAACTCGTACAAGATCTTTTGCCACCAGCAGACCGAAAACCAAACATCTCCACAACCTCCCAAACCAACTCTCACATCCACCTCCACCACCCCATCACATAGAACAAAAAAACAACTGATCCGGCTCAAACAAAACCTTCACCCCCGGATTCGCCTTTCTCACATCCGCAGACCTCAAATACGGCACCTACAAAAAGAGACAAATCAACTCCAATCCACAATCTTTCCCCCATCGTCATCGTAGCCTACAATGATCCACTTGCTGCGGAAGAACTTCTCCCTTGCTTCGTTGAAGTGGTAGAGTGCCTCGTGGCAGATCTGCTTGTTGGTGCAGAGGAGGGATGGGGAAGGGAAGGAGTATTTGATGTGGTCGATGTGGACTTCCATGGTAGAGGGGCTGTTGTCGGCGAAGGCGTAGGCGTAGATTTCTTCGCGGAGTGCGGCGGGGAGGGTGAGGAGGCGTGGTTGTTGCTGAGTGGCCATGACGACAGCTGGGTCTATGTCGATTTGATTGATACGATAATCGTTTGTGGCAATGGAAGTTGGTATAAGACTTTCGTTACTATATCCCATGTTGGTGGCCACTGCGGTACTGATATGCGAAGGCTTTGCTATGCGTCACTCTCTATCTAGAGTCACAAGGTATCCTGTTCCTTGGGGGCGACGATATGGTTGACGGCGGGCGGGTCGTGTCTGTCCCATCATTGAACAAGGCTGCGGGTAGTCGTGCTGACCACGTCGGCAGACTGAATTGGTCTTATGGTAAGCAAGTCCTTTTGACTTCCTGTTCGTCTCCGCAGGGCTATGTCCAGGATGACCACGAGCATGCAAACGTTGAAGTCTGACTCTTGCAAAATGGATATGAAAGGTAGAGTTGTAACTTTGGTAATAGTCAATTTCAGTCTTTAGCAACTCATCTAAAGAACTTGAGTCAAACGAGAGACACACTTTTTTGAAAGACCCACTTACATACCCTCTCCCAACACCCAGACGCCTCGCTACGCTCTATACCATTAACACTGATGCCGACCATAAACATGCTTCTTCACCCAGACCCTCACTCATCATCGGACAGAAGCGTCTCGGCGGGATACTAAGCAACACGAAACCTCTTTAAACACCGCATCAGCGATCAAGCTTGACACGCTTATTCGGAGCCGAGGAAGGAGAAGTTTCACTCACATCCATCATAGGCTGATCCTCACCACCACCGCCAATCTCTACAATCTCCCACTGCACGCTCGTCGTGCCGTCTTCAGAGGTGTGTCCGCCCATGCGCCGCTTGATCCTACCGAGCCGGCTGTTCTCGACCATCTCTTCGAAGTACGGCATTCCGCGGTTCTGGAGGTTGTGAGGCGGTTGCATGGCTTCTCGGGTTGCGGTGCGGATGTGTGAGAGTGGTGCTGAAGGGGCATCGACGCCGCTGGGCGTGTTCTCGTTGGTGGGGATGTGGTCTTCGTCGTTGAGGGTTGCGTTGCGGACCATGCCTTCTGCGCCGGCTGTGGATTCTTCGTCGGAGTCTGTGTCCGGGAGGATGCGAAGGGCTTCGAGCTTTTCCAGACTCTCGTTTAGCAGAGAGCCGAGTGTGACGTCTAGGTATCCGGCTTCATTCGTCGTGGTGTAGGCGTGCAGTCCCTCATTCCACCGCGTGAGGTGACTACCACAGTATCCGCAAAACTGTCTTCTCGTCGGCGGGAGGGTTGGGTTCTGTGCGGGGCTGTTGAAGGTGCGTTTGATTGAGGCGTGGGATTCATCGGGAAAGAGGGCGATGGTTGCGCTGGAGTACCAGTCGAGCGGCACTCTCAGCCAGGCAGTGACGGGTGAGGCTTGCGTTCTTCCTGGACATAGCTGGTCAGTATATCCATCAAAGTCCTGATATGGCAGCCTGACATGTGACTTACGGGAGAGAGCTGTGTTGTCGAAGAAAACTTGGGCTAGAGATGCTGACTGCGAGGGAATCGCAACTTCGTATTGGTTTCGCTCGCAGGCACACGATCCGAAGAGGTGGTGGAGGTCGGCCATGGTGGTGACTTGGGAAGAGGAGTTGTTGGTATCGAGGACGAGTGTTGTTTGTTTTGTGGTTGGCACAGCGCGTGCTCAATGCACGTCCAAGGTTGAAGCTCCGCAGTGCAGAAGACGATTGAAGTTACTAGAAATTACGTCACGCTCGGCGAAAGCATGGGTGAGCCCACGGTGGTGTGAGCATTGGTGAACATGATGAAGATGTGAATGACTGAATCATTTGATTGAATAACATCGTTGAATGGTTCAAAATGCATCTTGATATCGAAATATTCAACGCCAACGCTCAATGCACTGCAAAGCTCCAACATTCACTCAAGCGTAGAATCCCAGAACCTCATTCGCACGATCCATGACCTCTTTCTGGCCTTCGGTGAGGCCGGGCTCGGAGCTGTCCCATTCCAACAGGCCGAAAGCTCTCATACCCTCCACAGGATTGACCTTCCTCACATCTTCAACTCCAGGCCTGCCAATGTGCTCCGACTCTCCAACACCACCGCCAAAGTCTGGGCATGGAGTGCCATTAAGGAAGGCTTCCCGCTGGCGAGCGACGAACTTCGCATTGGATACGGTCAGCGGGCACGCTGGGATGTACATGACGCTCGAATCGCTCTTGCCAGCATGGATCGAATCGACCGCGTGAATGGTGTCACAGTGCCAGCTGACGTAGTCTCCTGGATTCACGCGACGCACGTGGACCATTGAGCTTGGGAGGTTGAGATGTGGATGGAGTTGAGCGCGGAGTTCCTGTCCGTGGCCGGGAGTTGCGCCTTGTAGCCAGGAGTCTGGTGTGCGGTTGAGCTCCCAGTTGTTTGGTGCTAAGAATGCTTCTTCGTAGGTCTCCGCCGTGGGATCTTGCGCTTGCTTCTTTGGCGAGAAGAAAGGTCGAAGCAGATAGTATGCTGTCGCCCTGCTGAGAAGAGGATTGACCAGGAGTGTGCCCTCGAATGGTCCTGCGAAAAAGTCAATAACAACCTCCCCGGTTCCCAGATGTAAGTGATCACTAACCAGCATTGCTCATGCTCAACCAGCCCTGAAACATCCTGAACATACTACAGGCACCAACGCCTTGGTACTTATCAGAGATCACGGGCAGCCTGCAACTCGACTCCCAAGGATCATACTCCTCCCACTTGCCCTGCCAGATAGAGTCGTACACATTGCCTTTGCCGTAGCCATCTGGTTCCCACCTTTCACAGCTGCCACCATCCACGTGCGGTCCAAGGGCGAATTGTGCGTCACCTGGTAGTCGCATTCGCAGTCGATCTGCGTAGATCATAGGATGACTGCTAGAGATCAAGGCCTTGGGGTCTTTCGAATGCCAAAACTCCATGAGGAAACGCTGTGCTCTGATAAGGTTAGGATGAGAGCGGGCTTTGATTTGTGAAGGCGACCAGTAGAGTTCGTAGACCTGCTAACTATCAGAACGGATAACTCAGCTTGCTCGAATAATACAAAACTCACCTGAGGATTCTCCTTCGGAAACGCCTTCGTCTGCGGATTCGCCTCCAAATACTCTCTCAGCTCCTTCTTCATCGCCAGCGCCTCCTGCTCTGGCACCACATTCCGAATCACCGCAACGCCCCGTTTCCTATGCTCCGCCTTAAACTCCTCACTCGCATGATCAATATCCTTGAAATCAATCTCCGGTACGATCTTTGGGCCTTTCTCTGCAATCAGCGGGATCTCTTCTCGTAAAGATGCGAGGAGGCGATTCCAGGAGTCGTAAAGAGCTTGTTCATTGCCGGCTATCATCTGTGCTTTGAGGTCTGCGAAACGGGGCTCGAGGGGTTTGAAGGTTAGACCGGAGAGGCTGGCGAAGGCGTCGGAGATGTCGCCTTCGCGTTTTTGGGTTGTGGTTGCTGCATTGCGAACGCTTTGCTTGGAGTTCTGCTGGAGTGCTTGGATTGCTCGTCGGCCAGCCCGCAGTGTGGACGCCATGATCACGAAGAAACGAGCTGTGAAGGAGAAGGTACAAACCGGAAGACAAGTATTGGTCGAGCGGGCTTTTCAATGCCTCGTCTACGTCGGCGTCGCTTTCGCCCCGCGAGGCGGGCCTCCGCCGTGCTACCCCATTTACAAGGGAGTGAGGTACTGGTGTCGGCGTCTGAAGGCTGGAGAAAGCTCATCAGCGGGCGGCGCAGCACCAATCCAGACGACCGCCGTCGGACTGCCTCTTTCGTGTCGGCGCCAGCGTTGGCGTCGACGACAGTCCAACATGGTGTCTCTGGTCCACCGTAGTCGCCGTCACGCTCAACGTCCTTTCTCTTTCTGCTCGTCGCCATCCTGCATACAACCACAAAAGCTCATCCCAGCACACACGCCGACGCTCGTCGCAAGCGACAGTCGTGTCCATCGCTGGTTCGTGGACGCGACCGCAGACCGCAGCAAGCAGCCAATTTGTGGCGCTTGACTTTTCTTACACACGTCGCATCATTCGGCCCTCGTCCCGAAGAATTTCTGCTGGCTGGTGCAGCAGCGACATGGGTGTTGTGTGTACATCGGTACCAAAAGGTGGATTTGTCTCATCCGCTTTATTTTTTCTGCCGCATGTGCATGTGTGTGTCGCGCATTGGATGGATGGACGCCGGTAGTGGTGTCAGACGGCAGCAGGCAGGCCGGCAAGCAAAATAGATTGCTTTCTGCTGCGTCCCGATTCATGGCGCGGATGGAGGCAATATATTTGCCGCTGCGAGTCTAAACCAACGTCACGTCTTGTCTTTTTGGCGCGGGCGTAGTGTGGTGGTATTTGATGGATCTCTTCCGCTGCTGTGAGTGAGTGTGATCTCCTGTTTCTTTTGGTTCTCTCGGGTATTCGAGCGGTTGCTCGTGGTGATTGGGGTCTTGTTTGAGGTTCGTTTGGCCGTGATCGATTCGTTCGTGCTTTGTCTTTCTTGCGGGAAGGCTTGATGGACGCAGCGAAGGTGAGGAAGGAAGGAGGCGAGGAGAGGCAGTCGTTCTTACCCAGTTCTCAAACTTACGGCAGCGACCTTTATTGCCCTGACAGTGTCATATCGACTCATTGCGAGACTTCTGTCAGAAACCATTGTCGACAGCCTTGAATCAACGCGCTGTGCACGACTCCTGTGACAGTTTTGGACGGGATGTTCGTGGAACCGTGCTCGAACGCTGCGATGCCCAAGACACTTCTATCGACAAACCAAGATCATGCTCGTTGGTCTGGTAGAGCGACTCGACTTTGCGAACGAGAGGCTCACGGGCTGCTACAAAACTCTCTTTGTCGACTAAAGGTCTTGCGGTCGCGACAGTCACATTTTGTGATCGATTGTCCCCTGAGCTCTTTTCGTCGTTCATCGACTTCTCGTATCGACGACGACATCCTACAACTCTTCAACCACTCTCCGTTTGAGACGGTTAGCTACAGTCGGAGTTCTCGTTTGATCATACTTGCCTTGCCGTCGACATGGCCGGCGGTCCCATCCGCTGCCCATTGCTTTTGCCATCCTCCTGGGCTCTCGACCATCGCCGGGTACCTTGCGTCTGGCAACGTCCGTCACGGGCGCACTAGAGTGACAGATCGCAAGTGCCGTCGCTGCTGGCTCACCACATCGAGATCGTTCCAGTCGTCGCCGTGAGGTTGCATAATCGAGGGCATACCAGATCGAAACGACGAAACGTCATCCATCGGTAGAGAGGACGACCACTGACCGGAGAGTCATGCGAGCGACACCGGCGGCCTCCGACTGAGACATTCGATCATTGCAAGTGCATCGGTGGAAAGTGAGGTAGGGCAGAGAAGCCACGGGACCTTGCGCCTGACTCGACTCGTCGCATGAAAGCGAGAGGTTGGAGAGTTTGGCAAGAGCCCCATCAACAACCACCCTGCGAGGCCAAAAGCCAGGAAACAACCTGATCCAGGAACAGGACGGCGGAGGCGGCCACGGCTCGCTCCTCGTATCTGACTGACTAGACGTGCGACACGGGGAGCGTCTTCCAGAGTTCGACGCCGGAGGAAGAGGACTCCAATGACCTCTGTGGAGGACACCCTCACGCAGCCTGCTACGTATGCGCTGGGCTGGGATACCCCAGCTTGCGAGAAGCTTAAACAGTCGCCGCTCAGGTCGCCTTTCAACAACGATGAGGAAGCAGAGGCCAGGGAGAAGTCTCGGCCCGCAGAGGCGCGAGGCGTTGGCTGCCGTCATGCCATGATGCCCAACAGGATTGCCTCATCATCTCAGCGGCGGATGAGGAAGGGGGCAATTGCGACGGCGATATCGACGCTCCGGCCAACCTATACGTGGAGCGGAAAATAGAAGCATCTTGGTTGAAATGGGAAGTTACCGGTAATTGGAAAGGGCAATGCTGCAGCAAGATGACTTCTTGGGTATGGGGACTTTGCTTTGGTGGGTACGTTACAGTGCGTTTTGATCAACGGGAAACTCTGAGCATGAGTCTGTTATTGACGCAACTCTGAGGGTGACATTCCCATCCGCCCTAGCCATACGCGCACGCCATGTTGACGAATGTCTGTGTCCAGCAACGGGCAGACGATCTTGGGTGTCAAGCTCGAGAGTGCCTTCGCGGTGCCTCGAGTCCTCGCTGCTGACACTGCACAAGTTTGGATTCGAGACCAGAGAGAGTGTCTTCTCCGAGTTTCCGCCTCTTCAACATAGACTCAAGGTCTGTTCTGGTCTGAAGCGGGCGGTCCTGCAATAACGCCCGATGGCTAAGGTCCCGTGGTCTTGGTGAGCTGCAGGCACGCCAATCTTTCTGGTTGAGATAGACGACGGGATGCAATTTGGTGGCGAAGGTTGCATATCTTATCACATAATCCAACCACATTGAGGCTCTTAAGGCGAGAGAGTCGTTCATGTGGTTGTGTGGTTGTGTGAGGTGAGGTTGTGGAGTAGTGCAACCCGACTGGAGATCTCGATGCCCAGGGTTGCCTGACAACCCAGGTGATCGGCATCAACCTTGCGAAGATCGGTTCGTCGCTCTTTCTGGTGCCGCCGCCCGGCTAGATCACATTCTGTCCTGCGGAATATCGGTGGTCTGTTCAGTCGTAAGAAATGCACGCTCACCTATTACGAGATCAACTTCCTCATCTCGTCGGAGTGTAATGAGGGTGAAACTTGGGTACAGCTATGTCGGAGCACCGCCGTCGTGCAGGCAAAGTCAAAAGACCGCAAGGCCATAATGGAGGTGCGATATGCGTGGAGTTAGAGCGTGGTTGGATTGCAAGGAGGACGGTTTCAACGCCAAATACATGAGAACCGTGCGGCCGGGAGTGTGAGGCGGAGGCGAAGAGGCGATTTTTCAAGTGGCATGCAAGCCATGCATTGCGCGATTCATGGCGTGGTGTACACAAGGTGCGAGTGTGCCGTAGGTTTCAGGCTGCATATGTGGTTGCCATGATCCCGCGATCCAATACAGGGCCGTTTGCGGCGCTCCCAATGCGTGTGGTGAGAGGGGGATTGAGTTCGATCCTACTGCAGCATTCGCGGTCTTGCTTCTGCAGTATGCCCTCGTGAACTTCGGACAGTACGGCCCTGCCGATGAGCGCGCTTGTTAGTAAATGGATGAGCGGTGCGCGTCTTGGCCGCAGTGGCGGGCAGGAGTAGTCGTATGTGTGATGTATCAGTTAGTAAGTTGAGGATGTGATGTGCGCTGACGAGGGTGGAGCTGTGTGAAGAGCCACCACGGGCGAGGAGCTTGCCGGCAGGAACAACCAGGCTGATATGTTTCAGGATGGATATCAGCAGCGGGCGGAGGTTGTTGAAACAGCGATGACACTGCAGAAGAGACAGGCTGCTAGTCATGAAAACAACCACATCTTGGAGGTTGCGGGCGGTGCCTAGCATCGCGATGTCATGGATGACCTGTCGGGCTGGGATCAATGATGGAGGTTGGCGCGGCTAGCGAACCTACTTTCGCGACCCGATCTGACCTGCATCGGCTTGCCGTCGGGGACAGCAAATTAGGTTAACAACGGCTATGCCGCCAACCGCACCTTCCTCGCACCTCAGCACCTCTGCTGCACGGCCCCCTCGTCGAGTGAATGCCATGCTGGCTGCGAGCGCGCTGGGTGAGCAAATGCCCCGAATTCCACCGATGCGATGAATGCGTCCAGCACATCTTGGTACGATGATTCCGTTCCCTTGGACCGACCGGCCCACAGTGGACCAGCCGGGCGAGTGCTCGCGTGCGCACCACGATCTGTGATCCAAGTCTGGCCCTGTCCGCTTGTTCTCCGGCTGACCTCGCCCAATCAGTCGCCTGTCTCCGCTCTGGCGCGAGCACAACAAACCGGCTTGGCAGGGAAGAGGCTCTTGACGAGACGTCTGCCCACAGCTGCTGCTGCTCCTCCTCTCACCAACTCTCTGACCGCTGCCTCTCTCGCCGGCCCGCCTCGAGGGCTGCACGCTCATCCGTCTGCGGCAGCTAAACTCGCCGCGCACGCTAGTCCGGCACCTCATCGCTGCTGGACGGCCCGCCCTCTCGATGTGGCAATGGCGAGTAGTCCTGGCTGCTGGTCCCCTCTCTGCCCCGACATCCGATTCCTGCTCTCGCTGCTCTGCTTCGATCGGATTATCTTCGCCGCGGCGCAGGGCTGCGCAGTCGATCCAGGTCCACCCTGCCCTGGCCATGGGCAAGGGAAATTGGGGTGCTGGACATGGGCCAGCCTGCGCAGACCCAAGCGGCGCGGCGAACGCTCTGGGATGGCCAGGTGAGACGGTGCGAAGGGGTCTGCTGGGGCATCCAGGTGCGTCTTAACAGCAGTGATATAGCTCCAGGTCAGCGCAGCAGAGTCATTGTCCCGGCCAGGACGAGCGTGCCTGTCGATCCAGATCTGGCCGTGGCGCCCTCAGCCTGCACACACCTCACACCTCAGACAGGTGGTGTAACGCCTTCCACGTGGGCTATAGCGACGACACTTCGGGACCCGCGGTTAAAATACCTTAATCGCACGCCCCAGCACCAACGGCTGCAGCAATGAGCCCTGTCCGCATGGTGCGCCACTAACGCCTCCAGGGCATGTATCTGGCGATCGGAATGGCCCTCTCTGCTCTCACGCCTGCACGCTCACCTTATGATGCCCTCTGCAGCGGACGGCTGGAGCTGGCCGCCGCCGACGGAGCATGTCATAGTGCCAACCACCTTGATATGCTGCAGGAACCGCGACCCTCGTCCCTGTCAGGCTGCTACTGCACTTCACTTTCCTCGAACCTGCATCACCGCTGTCGGGCATCGAGCTTGTCGACGTCTGTGATCGCATCTTGCAATTTGCCGGTCCTTACCGGCGGCCATTGCGCACCATAGTGCGACTAGGTTATTAGCATCAGCCTCGCGCCGCCGCCCTCACCACATTGTCCCTTCATGAAACCCACCACGCTGCCAATGCTTCTTCTGGACGAGCCTTGCCCTCTGCCATATAGCCACTACTGCCCCACGCCCAACAGTCGCCCGTCCCTTCCAACCAGTTCCAACTGTCAACACTAGTCAGAATCACTACACCTATCGCCGGATAAACTGAACGGCGATACCAGTCGACGACCACAGCAACAACAACTTCAAACCACCAGACCCCAGCACCAGGCTCTCTCTTGTAACGTCGTCGCCCATGACGTGCGTTATCTCATCGACGCCGTGGCACCATTTCAACGACAACCTTCCATGGTTACCGATGAATTCAGACACGGCGTCCTCGCATCCAGGCTTGGAGAAACCGCTCTCCTCAGGCTATGTCTCTCCAGGCTCTGACACTCGCAAGTCATCGACGAGCTCCGGCAAGAAACGGGCCTCAAGAGCTGGCACCCGAAGCGTATCGACTCTATCCGCTGCTCAACTAGAACGGAAACGTG
Organism: Zasmidium citrigriseum; assembly: GCA_002786025.1. Taxonomy (NCBI): domain Eukaryota; kingdom Fungi; phylum Ascomycota; class Dothideomycetes; order Mycosphaerellales; family Mycosphaerellaceae; genus Zasmidium; species Zasmidium citrigriseum. The sequence goes on along the minus strand of NHNW01000033.1, from coordinate 61,746 downwards.
CCAACGATCGAGAGGCCCAGCGAGCCATTCGACAGCGGACGAAGGATCACATCGATCACCTTGAACGGAGTATCAACGAACTACGTGGTTCCCAAGAAGCCAGCGAGAAGCTGGTGCACGTAACACAGCAGCGTAACCGCGAACTTGAAGAGGAAGTCGCTTACTTACGCGGGAAGCTCAGCGAAGCAGGTTTCAACATCAGTGTATTGCCGACAGAACGTGAGTCTTTACATCTTCTTCACTGATTCACTGCTTACAATGAATATCAGATCAACGACCACCAGAACCAGCATTACTCCCATTGCCCTCTACTTCTCCAGGCACAACCTCTGGATCGAGTATCCAGAGACCTGGATCGACATCGACACCCAGTAACCATTCCATGACGACGCAGTCAACCGGCTCGCGGCACGGTTCATGGCAGCACCAGTCTGCTGGATTCGTCGGCACCGCCGCCACTGCCATTGGACTCCCAAATGCAGCTGCGGTTGCAGGTGCACCCAGCCTGACTACATGGAGATCGCACGATAGTGCGCAGCCGATGCAAGACCCACTGTCTGCTGGCTCTTCGGCGCCCTACACACAAGACCAGCGGGTGGACTGGCCCGCGAATGCAGGCGCGTACCAGTACGTATCTCAGGAGCAACAACGACAACCACAATACGAGACGGCACCGGCGCAACAGCAACAAGGCTACCAGCAGCCGTACCACACTCAACTGACCCCGCAGAGCGAGTTTCCAAGCATCTCGGTATCCTCCAGCCCGAGTAGCTATCAGGTGCAAAATCAACCAACCTTCCAGCAACCAGGCTCGTTCCAGGTGGCGCCCATGCAGGTCCCAACAAGCGGCACAGAGTACACCACGTCTCCACACGGACAGATGCAGCCACCTCCGTTGCCAAATGCCCCGTTTCATCCCGCTCACGGTGAGCAATCGTACGGCGCACAACAAGGAAGTCATGCACTGCAGTACCGCGATGAAGGTGCCAACAGGTCTTACTCGCTCACCCATTATCCCACGGCCTAGGACCCGCTGTCAGAGTAACCTTGCAGGTGCGTACAGCACAGCTGGGTGACCAGGCCGGCACTGGTGCCCAACTGACTCATGCAAGCTCTTACCGGGAAGCACCATGACAACATGGGAGCTTCGAGCTGTTGAAATAAGCACCTCAGCGAAACTGCAGGCTAGCACCGGAACCTGATATTGGCTAACCGCGCTGGCAAAGCATAGCGGAAGCCGAGGCCGGGGACTGAGTTACGAGATCACGCCGGAACGAAACCTATACCTTGGATGTGGGACAGGATACCCTTGCCATGGATACTGGCATTTTACTTACAACTATTTCTTGACCTTGGATGTTGTTGCTGGACTCGCGGGATGATCTATCGGCCCGGTTACCCAGCCATGATCACGGCTTCGTCTGGATTCTGCTTGGATGCGCAAGTGATCGCGACCTCTGGACCAAGCCATCGCATGCATGCGTCCCGCCATTGGACTTGGACGTGGTTGTCACGATCGACGCTCGTAGAGTTCAACGCGGCCCGCCGGCTCTGCGGGGAAGTGAACTCTATGCAGCGCCAACATTCAGTCAGCCTCCTCCACCTTAGCGCTCCGCGCTATCACCAAAGCTGGCCGTGCAGACATCCCACATGCGAAGAGGTCCCTCTCGTCGTGGTCGACTGGCTTGCTTCCAGACGTCACCATGATGTCGACCATGGTCCCCAACGGCCAGCAACGTTCTCTTTTCCATTTACGCTTTGGGTGTTTGCTTTGATATGGATTCCTCAATGTTTGGTACCGGACCGGCGTTTGTAATACCGGGTGAGACACAACCAAAAAGACGGCACTTTGGAACAGCACGCTCCTCGCGGGAACGGAACCCTTTGCCAGAACTTCTTATAATGCGTTGATGCTTGCGATTGGTCTGACACAATGTACTATTAGATATCCCTCTAGTTGATGCTTGCGATGGGTTTACGGCACGGTGGATTTAGTCGCTATGTAATTCGTAACGTCGATGATGATCAGAAAGACAGAGCTCCAGCTGTTCGGCCCCCAAAACAACCACTCCTTCGTGCCAAACTCTCTCGCTTGCTGCTTGCGTTGCAGCGCTCATCGTTCTGGTTGTTCTGCTGTCACAAGCTTCGAGCCGTTCGTTCGCCTCTCTCGCAAGCAGCACGTAATCTTGCGATCCCCAGCTATCAAAGTTCGAAAGAGCTCTCAGCCCTCTTTCCCGTGTCTATCCTCCTTCGCTCGCGGCTCACGTTGCGTCTGTGGTCGACGCCAGAAATCCATCAATCGCCCGGCGGCCGGCCAAGATTCCTTCTCTGATGCCCATCTTCTGTGACCCGTTGGGAAAGTCAACTTACCCTTTCTTGATGATTACGGTGCCTGAGTTAAGTCCGATTGAGACAGATGTGGTAACGGGACCGTGCAAGCGTTCGTCCAACTGTCAAGCAACCCGAGGTTATACGACGCTAATGACTCCATCCTGCTATTCCTTTGATGATTTGTTATGCGTGTAGGGACATGTGATGCGAGGAGCATGCGGTGCTCTCTGCATTGCTGCTTTTCGTGGATGACGAGTACTTCGGTACATCTCAAGAAAACGACTAGATCTAATGCGCCTCAATCGCCTGGTTGGCGTTCGTCTCAGCCGCGTTGGGCAGCGACGAAGACCCATCTGCGATCGCCTGCTGCTTCTGCTGTGGCTGGTTCACGCCTTCCTTCCCGGCCGCCTTTTCGCTCGCTTGCGCTTGTTCTTCGCGAATCTGCCTAAGCAGATCGGGATACCACCTCTCGCCGACGTCTGGATGCGATTTGACGCGGTTCATCAGCGTGGCCTCGCCCAGGTGATTCCATCTCCCCTTGACGAAGGTGAACTCTACGTCGTCCCGACGCCCGTCTTGGGCGTCGAGGATGTCGGAGCGGAGTTTGCGGACGTGCGCGGGGACGTCCATGGCTTCGAATTGGGCGTCGTAGGATACGCCCTGTTTGGTGCGGAAGAGCAGGTGGTTAGTGATCGGCCCCTGGCGCTTTGTTTCGTGTTCGGACTCGCTTCTTACTTACCTGGAAGAAGGGGATGGAGAAACGGGCGCCGGTGCCTGCTTCTGGCGAGAGGACTCGATGGGTGGTGCTCATCGTTACGCCACCGGTGACGGCTTCCAGGCCTTGCCCGATAGCTACGACAAGAGTACCCTTGATTGGAGGACCTGGATGTGGTCGTTAGGGTAAGTTGTGATTGGAGGGTGCAGGTGTTTCAGAAATCTGATACACGATTACCACTTACAATCAATCCACTACCAGGGACAGAGATGTTAGCCATGGTCTGGAATGTCTTGCAGCATATCCTGGATACTGACCCCGCCCTTTGTATTCTGGACCTGCAGACCCTTGTGGTCAGTCGCTTGCAGCAGGTATGAGCTTAACATGGAGTCCTTGTGCGGACCGACTCCCTGTCCTACCCCGTCGCCATTGTCGGGATACTTGATGATTTTCAACTTGTGCTGCTGGTCCTCGTCGAAGAAGCGGTCGAATGCGTTGGGCTCAAGATCGATGGCTTCTGCGATAAGGCTCGTGAAGAACATGCTGACTTGGCTCATCTTCTCCATGTAGTCTTCATACACCGGTCGAAAGTCGGGGAGGAGCTTCTCGTTCGGCCATTGATTGGGACCGAACATGTTGTAGTACAACGGCTCGCCTTCTTGCCTCAACCTATGCGGTGTCGAGAGGTCCAGCTGCTCTCGCCAGTCGTTCTTGTGTGCGGTGATCTCGGTCCCAAGGCGATTGTACCCTAGGAAGCTGGGCTGAAGCAAGCAAAGGTAAGCCTTACCTTCTCCCATCTTCATGGTTCTCTAGTCCACATACCGCATTCTTCATCTCAATCGCCAGCTTCGCCTCCTCTGGCAAATCAAAGAACTTGATGCCCTCCTCACATACCCGGTCATACGTCTCTTGATCAATGCCCGTATTGTTGATATACAAGAACCCAACCTTCAACAAAGCATCCCGCAATTGTCTCAAGAACTCCGGCTTAGTCTCCTCAGACCTGGCCTTCGACAGATCCAGAATGGGAATCTCCTTGAACGTCATCTCTTGCGATGGTACAGTCTCCTCTATCGACCCCATCTTGCCGGCCTGCCAACTTGATTATATATCACTCTCTCCAGCTCTTGCTGACTCCCCAGCTTCAGGTGATAAAGGTATACGAGATTACGGCCGCGAGCGCGGTGGCTTTGACGAGTGAGAGGAGGAATAACGCTGTGAAGAGCAGGACTTCCATGTTGTTCGACGACCTTGACGCCAGTCGAGGCTAGAATGGTGCTATACCATTCGCTACGCGGGGTAGGGGAGCTCCGGTTGCAAGGCGTGGGGCTTTTGCACATGACCTTTGAGCGCGCTGCACGTGATGCTGTGCTACGAGTAAACGAAGCATGTGAGCCATGGTCATGTGAGGTGAAGTCTCGAAGACGATGAGATGAGGTGAATCTCCATCTCCGAGAGAAATCCGGCGTTCACTAACCTCACCTCACCAACCCCCAAAGGGTCTCAGAGATTTTCCCAGGGGTCCAGCCTCACCTCCAGAAAACCTCACACCAAAAACAGAATCCACACATCGACTCATGATGCCAGACCATATCGCCTCAAAGTGGAACAAACCGCTCGACCCCCGAAAGACGCCGCCTCCAAACTAAACATCCCTTTCTTTGCCATCCATGATCAAGAAAAGAGTCTCGTCCTGGTAGCTGGAACACACTAGCGGAAGCCAGGCGCGACGTCGGGTCGTTAAGAGGATGCAGCTATACAGGAACACCCGAAGTCCTTGCTGCCGGCAGGCAGGTGTGGAATGGATACGACGGCAATGCGGCTACGCGAGTTCCAGGACTGAAACGCGTTCATGCAGTAGTGAAGAAGTTACCAAAATTTGAGCATCACTATGAGGTGAGCAAAGCCCTGAGTCGAGTTCATTTTCTGCAGGATGCGACGACACAACCGCGGTATTATGCTTGTGAAGAAGTCAATCGAGGGTTGTGAGACACATGCATGTGTCCTAAATTACTATAAGCCAGAAGTCACTGCCGCCAAAGGATCAAACGGTTCGAAGCTTCTGCATCGTAAGCCGATATGTGGATGTCAGTTTCCCAGCTAAAAGGAGAGGCACAAAGAATGGTACGGTACGCTAGATCGAGGGCTGATATCAATGGCTTATTGCACTGTCCCGAAACAGAAGACCGCTCAGCGCGAACTTCGAAGAGTACTGCTTTTCGCATGCGCTGATCGAACCTACCGTGAAAGCTTCTTATTGAGGACGGCTCGGGAGGTTTTCTCTGGTTGAATGAAGCTTTAGTTCGTCCAGCTATCAAAACGTCCCGTGCATAACGCACAACTGGTCAGCCCTATATCGCGTCTGGGGCCAGTTGCCTAAGAGGGACTTGCTTTTGTGGTGTTGCTCGTTATGGTTCTTGGGTTATTTCGAAAGAATGGCGAGAACGAGATCGACATTTCCAGCCCAACAGCACTCGTGAGAGTTGCGTGTTCTCTGTAGATCTGTCAGCCCTACCAACCGCTATCCTCAACCTCACGGCATCGTCCAAAATGTCGATACCGAGGAACACGTGCTACCGCAGCAGTTCCCACACGTCCCAAACTCGAACACCACAATCTCAAACACTCGACCCGTTCTCAACATGCGTATGCCTAGAATCATACTTCCCCCTCAACATCTCCCTCCGCCTGCCATCCACCGAGCCTTCCTTCCACCACGCCTCCCGAAACCGCTCTGGCTGCGGCGTAGGCGGCGTAGAACGCGAAGCATTCTCGTCCGCTTCATCAGGAGCATCTCTATCCACCCGCTCCATGAACGTCTCATACTTCATCACCGTCGGCGTGAAACTCTTATCCAGTTCATCAATAACCTCGTTCGCCGCCTCGTGTTCTCTCTGCTTCGCGATCTGGTGTTCGTAGACATGACTCCACGTCGACATCACGGAGGCGGAGAGATCGGGAGGCGGTTTCTGAGCTTCAAGGTCGATGGAGCTGGTCATGGCATCAGGCACCTCCTCGTCGTCGACTGGAACGCCGATCGAGCGAGAAGCCTGCGAGCTCTTCGGAAAGCGCAGAGTCGGTATCCTGAGCTTGCGCTTGACATCTTCAGGCGAGGTGTCGCTGTGATGAGCGAAGAGTAGTCGTTCGGGATTATCCCATGTGTTCTCTGAATGCCGACTGCTTCGAGAGCTGCTGGTGGTCAGGCCTGGCGGACTACCGTGTGAGTACCCTGAATCGTGTTTGGTGTGTTTTCTTGACGATGCTGGGGTAGGCACAGGCCTCAGAGCAGTTCTTGTGAGCGTCGTCATTTGGAATGTTCGGTCGTAGTTCTGATTTCCGTTGCCTCCCGTGAAGTGATCTGGCGTGGGTACTGCGGAGATGTCTTGTCGCAAACCGTCCAGAGATGAACTGCTGATACAAGTCGATCGTGCGTGCGCTGTTTGCGCAGGTGCTGGTCTCGCTTGCTCAAAGGCAAACACGCCGTCGTCGTCGCTGTCTTGTGAGGGGCAAACCATGGTCTTGCTCGTGGATGATTGAGATGGGTGATGCAGTGGATTGGGCACGAAAGCGATGCGAGATGCTTGTTCTTGATGAAGAAGTGACACGAAGAAATGGTCGGTCGTTAAGTATACTTACAGTCGCCCTTGTTAATGCGTTGTCGCGCATTCACGAAGCTCGAGTGACGCGCTGTAGCCTATCTATCAGTGTATCTGTATCGTGGAATAAGTGAAGTGACTGGCCGCCTTCACTACAAGTCACTGCCAGCCCCAAACGCTCCACCAGCAGCGGACTTCCATCGGCTCATCGTCATTGTTTGACCAGTCGTCGACGCCAGTTTCTTCGCCTTCATCGATGATTGACAAGCCAATGCCGCCCATGCGCGCGCGAAAGTCATCACGCTCAGTGCCGTAGGCGTCGCGAAGCGGCATCTCAACGACTACTCGAGCATTGCGATCTCTGCTCAAATGATGATCCACGGCTAGGGCTAGGAGACGAGGATGGTCGCTTGAGTAGATAGGATCCGCGGCGAGGACAAGAGGAAACGAGTGCTTCTCACCGTTGTGGAGGCCGTCGACGTAGAAAGAGCCTGGCCGAGACCAGTCCAAGATGGCGACATCAGTCTTGGCGTTGAAGGTCGAGAGTGCTGAGGCATTAGCACGTGCATTGCGCTCAAGGTTGGGCACAATCTCAGGCAGGTCAGTTAAAATCACGTGGGATTGGAATGCTGCTGCTGATGCAAGGCCGACCAGTCCTGTGCCAGCTCCCAGTTCCAGGACAATGGCATCGTGTGGGAGGGGCGGGATGGCTGCACGAAGCGTGCATATGCGCCTCGCCAGCAAGTAGGAAGACGCCCAGGTCTTCAGGCCCAGGTTGTCGGAAGTGAGGGCTGGTTCATGCAGAGTCAACTCGAGGTTGGTATCTGGATCGGGATTCAAGACCTCATCTGCGGTCGACGACGGGTTCCTGCTGGCAGAGCGCATCTCAATGACAAATGTCCGACTGATGGCGCCCATGGCTGATCTGCCACTTCGTTCTGACAGTCGCTGTGACGCGGCCTCCCATATTTGCTCTTTCTGATCATCGTCCTCAATCCACGCCAATGGACTCGATATGATCTTGGTCAGGTATCGCGGGACTCCTGCGGCTCTCACAACCTTCCTCTTTCTGCGGTAGGGTGTCGAGGTACCGCTCAATGGCGAACGAGGGGTGCCGCTCCGGGTGGTGTCCCACGATGGCGGCTCAGAGCGCAGGTCGTCCAGAGTAGCAAGCAATGCGAGCGCGGAAGGCTTGAGGTGCAGCTGCGGCAGATCGAGTACTGATCATCAGTCAGCCCGAGGATCCGGGGCAGGATTGCATGTGAGGTCGGGCTGGGTACACACCATCCAAGATTTCCTCGTCGTCTCCCAGTCCGCTCAGTCCCAGATCCTCAGCGGTCAGCCCTGCAGCACCCGGCCTGTCCGTTGCAGCAGCCATTTTCCATGCCGGTGCGAAACGCGGTGCAGAATCACACGGGCTGCTGCCCGCGTCCGAGAAATGTTAAATCGGCCGCACGGTCCAACCACATGCAGCCCGAAAGGGTCTAGCCGAAACGCCGAGCGTCTAGACCATTTTGAGAGCACGTATGAATCCAGCAACTCACGTGAGGGTGTGAAAGCGATTCGCCAGCAGCAGGTCTCACACTCATTCGAGTGTGGCCTTGAATCCTTCGTACGCGGAGTTCAAGTCGAACTGCAACTCCCTCGCTTGCTCTGGGCTCAATTCTTCAGCGGCACGCATTTGATTCAGAGTAATGAGCCAGTGCACAATCTTGCCCTTGTTCTCGAAATCACGATCGGTGACTTTGTTGACGGCCTGGATAGTATCGACCAGGATGGGGTGTAACGTATCCTTGGAGAGGATGTTCATACGTATCGCATCAAACAGGGTGATGAAGTTCTCCGACGCCGATACAATGGCCGTCGCATTCGCAGCGCTCGGGGCATTACTGGGCGTGTGGGAGTTGGAGGTTCGATGCTGCGACGCGGTGCGGGTAGGAACAGTTTCGATGGTGGCTGGCAGACCAATCTTCAAACGTTCAGTCGCTTTGGGGACCTCCAACTGCAGAGCCTCTTCGTCAGCCGTGATTTCTGATACAGCACACAATCCCAACATACGTCCCACTCAGCCTTGAAGCGTTCCAGGTCGCCAAAAGCAGCCTGCACACTCTCATCGGCGAGATTACTCTTGTACTGTCGAAGCAAGCGGTCGCATGTCTCGGTGTATTCTGACTCTTTGATGCTATCCCTCAAGTAGGCCTTCTCCAGGGCATCTAGAGTGATGATGATGCTGTATATCTCGGCGAGAGACTCGTAAAGATCTCGTTCTGCAGCAGTATCGGCGAGTTTGACTTCCTGGTCCCAGAGTCAGTAGGCTCCCAGAGGGAAAGAGGCGAAGGGCCTACTTCGTCGAGGTTGATGGTCGCCGTCAAATTGCTTGACGGAGTGTAGGAGTAGGGGGTGGGCGCGTATGCCAGCTGCTGTTGGGCGTACATGGCTGTGTGCCATGTAAAGAAGAGCGCTTGAGTGCTTGGGATGGAGATGGATTGTATCGAGCGGAGCCAACGCCGCCCCGCACAAGCTTTCGTCGGGGAAAGTGCGGCCGATGTTAATTTCAGCATCTTTTCTGTCTTCGCATCTCTCGAACATCACAACCCCTCCGCATAGACTCTTGCGCAAACTGCGGTCCTCGATATGGCGCAATCCAAGGCGACCAAGAAGTTCGAAAAGAAACATCTGAAGGACACTCTGGACCGCCGGAATGGACTCAAGAAGATCAAGCAAAAGCAGCAATTGAAGGCCAAGAAGAAGGCGAGACGGGCGGAGGAGAATGGCACGGATGGCAAAGAAGAACAGGAGGACGCTTCAAAGCAGGATGGTGGAAGACAATCGGCGAAGGATGCCTTCAAGGACATGAGCGTGGACGACTTCTTCCAGGGCGGATTCGAGGTTCCAGAGCTCCCGAAAAAGAAGGGAAGCAAGAGGAAGCGAACGCAGTCAGAAGAAGATGAAGACTCGGCATCGGATGTGTCTTTCGAGCAAGAGGCGGTTCCTGCTGGTAGCGATTCGGAGGCAGACTCGGAAGAGGATATTGGCGACTTCAAGGAACAGCTGCATGCCCTGGCTGAAAAGGACCCCGAATTCCACAAGATGCTGCAGAAGGACGAGCCCGAAGTGTTTCAGGATCTGGACGATCTTGTGCTGAGCGAAGAGGAAGAAGACGAGCCGAAGCGCAAGAAGCAGAAGAAGGGCGACGATTCAGATGACGAGATGGGAGGCTCAAATGAGTTGGGCATCTTGACTGTGAAGAAATGGCGCTCTGCTTTGATCGAACAGCATTCTTTGCGTGCTGCAAAGGAGGTTGTCATTGCATTCCGCTCTGCTGCCCAAGTGTCCTCGTCTGACGCCGAAGAGAAAGATTTCAAGTACTCTGTCTCGGATCCAGAAGTTTACCACCACCTTCTGACGACTGCCCTCAAGCAGATCCCTGAGATCTTCCAATATCACCTGCCGGTTCAAGAGACGAAGAGTGGAAAGGTTCACGTCTCTACTGAATCGAAGAAGTTCAAGACCCTGGGGCCCATGCTGCGGTCGCAGATATCTGGAATCTTGCACTTGCTGGACCATCTCTCGGATCCTGCGACACTCCGGCTTACGCTGTCATCTCTACTGCCCCTACTGCCGTACTTGCTCTCCTTCAAGAAGCTGGTGCGCGATGTCGCCAAGGCCGTCACAGGAGTATGGTCGACATCTTCGAACACGGAGGCCACCAGAATCGCGGCATTCCTAGTGATGCGCCGTCTGGTCGTCATTGGGGATGCCGGTATCCGCGAGAACGTCCTCAAGGCGACATACCAGGCTCTGGTGAAGAGCAGTCGCAACACCACAATACATACCATTGCCGGCGTCAACTTGATGAAGAACTCGGCAGCCGAACTATGGGGCCTTGCGGGTACAGAAGGCGGCGTTACATACACGACGTCTTTCACCTTCATCAGGAGTCTTGCTATGCATTTGCGCAGCAGTATCACCAACAACTCGAACGAAAGCTACAAGACTGTCTACAACTGGCAATATGTCCACAGCTTGGACTTCTGGAGTCGAGTGCTCGCAGCGCATTGCACAGAATCCAGCTCGCCGCTTCGTCCGCTGATCTACCCACTGACGCAGGTGACTCTCGGAGCATTGCGACTGATCCCTACAGCCACCTACTTTCCGCTGCGCTTCCAACTCATCCGATCTTTGCTGAGAGTGAGTCTTGCAACGAATACCTACATCCCGCTCGCCGCGCCCCTGCACGAAGTCCTGAATAGCGCCGAGATGAGAAAGGCGCCCAAGGCAAGCACTCTCAAACCTCTCGACTTCAATGTCGTCATCCGAGCGCCAAAATCTTACCTTCGAACCCGCGTGTATCAAGATGGCGTGGCCGAGCAAGTTCAAGAGCTTTTGTCCGAGTTCTTCTTGTTGTGGGCGAAGAACATCGCCTTTCCGGAGCTGGCGCTTCCGGTCACAGTCATGCTTAAGCGATGGCTGAAGGAGGTTAACCAACGCGGACCGAAGAAAGGTGGCAACAAGAATCAGAAGGTCAACGGCATGATCTCACTGCTTTTGCAAAAGATTGAAGCCAACTCTAGATGGATTGAGGAGAAGAGAGCGAAGGTCGAGTTCGCGCCAAACGACCGCAAGGGAGTAGAGGCTTTCTTGAGTGACGTGTCGTGGGAGAAGAGCCCCTTGGGTGCGTATGTGGTTGGTCAGAGAAAGACGAGAGAAGAGAAAGCCAGAATGATCGAGGAAGGTAGGAAGGAAGAAGAGCAGAGGCGGAAGAGCGAGAAAGAGGCTGCAAAGGCTGGTGCTGTCGAGGATGATAGCGAGAGCGAAGAGGAGGTAGATGAGGAGGAGGACGACGAGGAGCTCTCGGAGGGCGATGAGCTGCTTGATGATGAGGCCGAAGAGGACGACGAAGACGATAGCGATTAGATCTTCAGCGAACTCGTACGATCACGCCCGTCCTACGAACTACTGCGTCCCAGAACTCAGCCATTCGCATCTTGCACGAGATCTCTAGTGCAAAGAAATAATCAGCTGAAACGCATAAGCCATCGAATCCCGCTTCAGGTGTCCGCACCTACCTTCTTTATGTCCACAAGCATTCACATTGGATCACATGCTTCAGCTGCTTCCTTCACTTCCAACGTGAACCGCAGGCAACCGCATCGCCACGCGATCGCGAGACTTCATTAGCGCTCGATGCAGACTTCAACTTCCTCACCACTACAACCTCTACAACAATACTACCCTCAGTCCATCGACCATCCGTCGTCAACGGCACTCCATCTCGACCTCAAACTCAAGCAACTCCTCACTCACCGGCCGCCTCCATGGCGCCCACTTCAACACCCACTCCTGAGAAGGAGCAGAAAGCCAGGAACCAGCGCTCAGTCCTGCGCAACCGCATCAAAGCCATTGCGACAGACATCATGAATGGGCGCTTCAACTCCGTCCAAGCTCCCTATCGCCCCAACGAAATCCAAGACGCCGAGAACCTCGAGTGGAAGACCCTGTCGAAGAACCAAGACACTCTGATCAAGCGCATCAATGCCGCCAAAGACGCAATGGACGGCGGATACTCAAAGCAAGAGCTGATCTTCAGCCTGCGCGAAGACTTCCCAGAAATCGCGAAGAAGATCCCCGAGCCAGTTCGCAAAGCTCCCCCAGCACCACCTGCCCCCGCGCCGACTCCAGACACCTCTTCGAAGCGCCCACACCCTCGCGACGAAGAAGACGAAGACGACGACGAGCTGTACGACCCAGCAGCCGACGGACGCGCCCAGCGCGAAGAGCGCGCCGCCAAACGTCAGCGTGCTGCTCCCATTGCTGAGCCCAAGGAGCCAATGGATGACGATGAAGCGGATTTGCAGATGCAAATTCAGGAGATTCAGATGAAGGCGGATTTGCAGATTCATCAGCTGAAGCGCAAGTTTGCCGCTGACAAGAAGAAGAGGGAGGCGGCGGAGGCGAGGAAGATCAAGGTAGAGATTAAGGATTAAGGCCAGGGGAGGAGAATGAAGACCTCGAGAAATCGGTCTCCAGGACTTCTCGACACTCGACTGTTCTCGTTTGCTTTAGAGGAGCATTCCAGGGGCAAGGCGGAAGAAAGTCTTCGAAGGGGTCCGGCTTCACGACACTAAGGAATTGTGCATTTGTTTGCTTGCTTTCAGAGGGGCATCGAGAGAAGTGCTTTGGGAGAAGATGATATCGATCTCCTTTAAAGGACTCGGCGGCGAAGAAAGCAGACACCCGATATTCTGACTTTTGTATCCAGAGAGATCTTGGGATGTGTCCAGGATTTCAAAGATGAGGTTGGATACACTTAATCGCGTATACTTAGGTGCAGTATTCTGGCATTATGGGAGGTTCTTCTGAATTAACTTGAGCGAATGATCAAAAATTTTTCCACATCATGAATCCCAGCGTGCCCTTCGTTTCTTGGATCTGTTCTAATGGACCAGCTCAGTCTTTTCGCATCCAGTCTTGCCTGGCATTGGAGCCACGTTCTCATGATGGTTCGTCTGTTGCCATCTATCATCTCAGCAAACGAAAGTGGTCCTCCCCTAGAAGATCGCAATAGCCCCAGGCGGCGACCCAACACCACCCCTAACATGCAACGGAGCCGAAGTCAAAAAGAAACTCCATCTCTTTTCCTTCTCACAGACCTGGCTCAAATGCTCGAGATCCCAGAGCTCTCCAATCGGTGTTCCGAATTGCACAAGAAGCCATTCGTGGAGTGCCCATCCAGCCTACAATGACCATTTCGTCAGCAACCACCACTATCAGAGCAAGGGGACGTGACAAACCTCAATATTCGGCGGCCACGCCTCAAAAGCCACCGTATCCCCCGCCACAGCCGCAAAATGATGATCATAAAACCACCTCACACTATTCTCATCCGCCTTGACTCCAATAGCCTTATCATTCTCCTGCGTCCCCTTCTTCCTCTCCTCGGGACTGGCGTAATTATGCCACCTTGTATATCCACTCCTCACGATCAAGATATCCGCTGGTTTCAAAGTCGTGCCTTGATATCGAAGCACTTCTTCAATCTCCGCAATAGAAATCGCGTGCGTGGTAATAGGAGATGGCGGATCTCCATGTTTCTTCTCATACCAGCTCAACCAATCGACCAGGACGCCACGACCTACGATTCCGCCGCGCTCGCACCAGTTGTGGATGCCGTTTTTGTCGCTGGCGAGGGCTTCATCGTGCGAGAGGCCGTTGTAGTGCATTCCTGTCTTTTGATGGGCACAATGCTTCAGGCTGTCCCATTGGGAACCGCCTTGGGTGTTGAAGTGCAGCTCGTCGTCCAGGACGATCGACTTCCCGCCTGACATTTCCCTGAAGTCGATGACTTTCTGCTCGAACTTCCTCCTTCCGAACCCTGGGAATTGCACGCCATCGGAGAGACACCAGTCGAGCTGGACATGTTGACCTGTGCGGATCTCTTGCGAGGCTTGCTTGACGACTTCGGGGGTCAGGAGGTTGATGGTGCCAACTTGGTCTTTCACGCCGTCTTTATCGAAGAAGCCCCATGTGCAACCCTGAGGCTGCCCTTCGACTTTGGGGAGTTTGTCGAAAGGAGGGAAGTTGAAGTGAGGTTGGCCTGTGATGGCGTCCGTCATGGCGGAGAGTCGTTCTTGGGCTTTTTGCACGAGGGTGCGTTCTTTTGGTTCTGTCATTGTTGGATCTTCTCGGAGCCTTTAAAGCTCTTGCCAAGGTCTTTTCTATCGGACGTTGGTACAGGGAAGTCTTTCGCGCTTGTACAGCGTAAGCGTCGAGGACCAGGCACCTAGTCAGTCCAGAAAGGAGGTGGGATTCTTCAGCTTCGTCGAATCCAAGGGCGTAGAAGATCGTCCCAACAATGTGCTCTGTCAATCAGTCTGGCCTCGAGAAGTAAACTGTGCGACTCGTCGCCGCAATGTAAGTAATACCCTGTCAGGCCGAGGTGACGTGAAGTGCCACCAAGCCCCGCTCCATCCACTCCATCGAAGGAGCCATGTGGGGAAGTATAGCAACCAATGCATCACCTTCGAGCCTCACGATAGAAGGCGTTAAAAATGCGTTCAGGGGCTCGCCAATTGTACGTATTGACCAAGACAAGGCTGTATGGCTGGCTGCATTCGCAACCTTGATGAACAAAGCCTCGCAGCTTCCTAAGTCGCATGCTGGCCCCGTTTCGACATGTGCACTGAGCTCTGCTTTCGGATTCAAAGGGATGAAGTTTCGCGACGGTCACGTTCTGGCGGACGCGTATCGTGAGCGGTAGCGTTGCTGACTGGTGACAAGGATGGGCGAGTGCTGAGCCTGTGAGGATATGGCTCGCTTTCTGCCACAAGTCAGCCACGCGAAAACACTGGCGAAGTTGATAAATACTTACAGGAATGACCGGCAGGAGCGCATTCATCCCGCGATGTGAGGTAAGAAATAGAGGAAAAATGGATGGACATATAACAGTTCAGCCTTGAGTTTCCCTCCCCTCCCGTAAGAGGGAAGTTCAAACTCCCATAACTACATAACAGTAGTCCCAGACTCCCATCAGAGCTCCACACTACACACATACACTCACACACATCGCTGCCTGCAATAACGACCCACATAAGTCTCTTGAGCCCACAAATGTACTCCTAGCACATCGGGTAGCCTCCCTTCCAAGACAGACGTACCGATAAAACAAACTCCGATAACCTCATTATCAAACAAAAAGATCCTTCTGCCGGCAGCGAGTGTCGCGTAAACTAAACAAAACTCCATGCGTTGGCCGGCCTTCCCAAGCGTTTGCGTGATTCAGGCTAGCTGCTGCGTCGATTTCCGCTGTCGCTTAGATAGCGGAAGATATGAACAACGATAAAACTCTTTTGCGTTCGGTGGCGATATGATCTTCTTTCTTCTTCTCTTCGGACTGCTGAGATGGCTGGCTCTGAAACACATATTTGGTGAAATGAAGGCGCCGTTGCTGGTATGGGTATCGATACGGGAAATAAGGTGGAAAGAGGTGAGATGTTGTCGTGGTCGGTGGATGTCGATAGTGCGATGCGTGTTTCTCGAAGCGATGATGGCCGGTCGTGATGTAGAGTACGTCGGAATGCTCTCCGTATTGTTCGATGGTGCCGGAGAGAGGTGTCGCTCGAGTCAGGGGCTAGCGGTCAAGCTTAGTCGAAGAGGACCCAGCTCCTGCGGAAGGCACGTGGCGCTTTAGTTTGATGCAGCTGCCAATGCCTGTCTCACGACAAAATGCGAATCGCACGTCGCATCGCAGGCGACATCTGACAGGTAAGGTCAACCTTGGCGAGCCACTACCTCTAGTGCGACATATCCAGTGCATCGCCGGCATCGCCAAATGCAAAGTTGGCGTCGAAGTTGAGACCCTCGCCGTCGCCAGTGTTATTCAAGAAGCTGTCGAAGTCGAAGTTGTCAAGAACGTCACCGCTATCCAGATTCGCAAAGTCCATGCTGAACCCTTCGTCGCCACCACCAAGAGCACCGAAGGGAGCAGCATTCATGTCTGGGACTTGCTGCACCTGCGGTGCACCGGGAGGCTGACTGTTGTTCTGCTGAGCTGGCGTTGGCTGGCCATTAGGGAGCTGTCCATTCTTATTGAATGAAGCAGCATTGTTAGGGGTCATTGGAGGTGGTGGCGTCGGGGTCGGCGGCGCGTTGGCATCTTGGTTATCGTTGGCAGCGGCTCCCTTCTTGTTGGCAGGCGCATTCTGTGAAATTGTTAGCTGCCGTGCAACTCCTTCAATCGCTTCAAAACTAACCTTCTTATTAGCGGCCTCCTTCTTATTGGCGGGCTTGCCTTTGTTGCCCTGACTTGGTGTCGGCGGCGCGGGCTGCTGTGCAGGACTACTGGGTTGCGTTCCACTCGCGTTCGCAGGTGCCGGCGGAGGAGGCATGTTGCCCTGTCGGGGGGTCATGTTTGGAGGCTGGCCAGGTTGGCCACCGGGTTGCTGACCAGGCATCATTGGGCCCTGAGGACCGCCAGCCGGGCCTTGCCAATTGGCGCCGTTTGGCATCATACCGCCATTTTGACGCAACATCTCCATCTGTTGGGGATTCATCTGGCCAGCCATCGGATGCGATGATGGTGGTCGCATCATAGGTTGGCCATTCGGTCCCATCACCATTTGAGGTCTCATGGCAGGGTTGCCGCTCGGATCCATCATGCTGCCAGGAGTTGGCGAACCGCGGCCTGTCACGTCACTATTAGCGGGCACTTCTAAACTTCGCACATTATGCGTACCTCTATTATTCATATCGTTGGGGTTGGGCGATGGATCACCAGCTCTGCTTCCCTGCGGTGACATGCCAGGAGCAAAGTTGCCACCATTGGGACCGCCAGGCCCAACACTAGGATGAGCCATGCTGTCTTGCTCCTGGCGTGCCATGAGCAGTCGTTTCTTGTTCTGCTGCTCGAGCAGCATCAGTTGCATCTGATAGTCTTGCAAAGCGTGATTGCCGTTGTTCGCAGCACCTTGTTGGCCGGCGGCTGCCACAGCAGCGCCGTTCTGTGGCATGCCCATTCGGTTGTTGTAGAATTCGTTGGCGCCGTCGATGCCTTGCTGGTTCATCGGACTCGACTGCGCGCCCGGTCCACCTGGACCCATAGCGGGATTCGGAGGCATGCCCTTGTTCGCGTTAGAACCTGTTCTTTGCATAGCGGCCTGCATGGACTGTTGGATAGCTTGGGAATAGTTCTCCACAGACTTTGCTTGAATGTTAGTGGGTTGCGCGGACATCTTCTGGAGTTGCTCTTGAGACATGGTGCTGGGGTCGAGACCCCTCGAGAGCAGCAACTCGCGGGTGTGTGCAGGAAGAGCATCGAATTGGGGTGGGACGTTGGACGGGGGACCCACCTGGTTGCCGCCTTGCATCTGACCTGGCTGGCCAGGTCGGGCTTGGTTCATTGGTTGCATGTTGCCATCAAGCCTCTGGCGTTTGGGAGAAGGAGCATCACCACCAGTGTTAGGGGATCCGTTGCGGTCCATCTGCGAGCCCTGCCGCTCCATAGGAGCACCTGGCATTTGGTTCCCCTGGCCCTGGCCTGCTCTCATTTTTGAGATCTGGTTCATTTGTTGCTGGTTCCTGGTGGATGTCAGTAAGCTAAGAAAGCATTTCTGGGCAAGGTCACATACATATTCTTTATGGCCGTCTGCTGCCTGAGGTCACCCATGCCGTTGTTCATCATATTAAACTGACCCCGCTGCGCGACATTAGGATCCATGGCAGCCATCATGCCAGTTCGACTCTTCTGAGCGACGCGCTGCTGGCCCACGTAGCTGAGAGTAGTCTGCTTGCCGTTGCGGCGGTTGCCCTGATATAACTCCCAGAACTGAAGCCACCAGTCCATGAGAAATGGGCCTGGTTCTTCAGAGAGGGCGACGGGGAGAGGTAGGTCATCGGGCTTGTTCTTGAGCTGGTCCCTCGGCTCGATCTCGACGTCCACGCCATTAGCCAGGTTTTGATTAGGCGACTGCTTCACGCCCTCAGGCCATTCGATAGGCATAGCCGTCTTGAATGCGCGGGCTGCATCGTATTTGCCGCAACAGAGGAGGTATTCGTAGATGGCGGAGTTGAGACGTTTTGAGTAGTCTTGCGGCGAGAGGGCCGACATGGAGTTTGTGGGCGTCGGGGCGTTGACCGCGGGGCCGCCAACAGGACCTCCCATGCCCGCCATAGCCATCTGTTGTTGTTGGCTCATGCTACAGGGCGAGGGTGGATGCGAGATGGGGAGTCGCGAGGGTCTTCAGATGGTAGCGCGGCGGAGGTAGGGGGGTGCGCGGAGGCGGGGGACGACTCGGGCGACCGTCGGGCTCCCGTCGAGGCCCCGGCGCGTGTGTAACCCGGTCGCGGGATGGGTGTATATCAAATGCGCAAGGAGCGACGAGGGAGGGAGCGATGGGTGAGGTGTGAGAGGAGTAGCGCAGGTGGTGGAGGTGGAAGAGGTCGGCGGCGGAAGAAGCTCAGTGGTGGACCGTCGCTCGCTTATTGCCAGCGAAGAGGGTGCTGGCGCTGGCGCTGGCGGTCGCTGTCACGGTCACCGTGTGACTTGCCAAAAAGTCGGGAGCCGCGAATACTGTAGCCGCGCGGGGCGTCTGTCGTCTGCGGCGGCGGCAGGAGGGGAGTGAGTGTAGAGGTGGAGGGTGCGGTCGGTGCTGGCGGGTGCAGGTGAGAACCGTGAGATCGTCGCAGGAGCCAAGTTGGGCTGGCTGCTGGCTGCTGGCTGGGCGGACTGTGCGCTCCCGACCTGCCGTCAACTGGCAAAAACACTCCCGAGATAGCGGCGTACCAGGCGTCTGGAGCGTCGTGGAGAACCGCGCGGCGCGTGTCGTTTGCGGCGGCAGTGCGATGGTGTAAAGGTCGAGTTGGTCGTGGAGACGATGTGCGGCGGCTGGTCGCAAGTCGCAGCTTCCAAATGTTGCCGCGCTAGCGAATCACGTTGTTATCTCCTGGCAGGAGCGATGGACACACGCCCGACAACTTCTACCATGGCCCTGTATTTCTCTCGTCATGCTATGTAATTTACTATCTTTCCCTCCAGCTTCCCATGCATCCAAATTGTCGGTCGCCCACCGCGTTTTCGTCGATTCGCTGTCTGCCAAGCCCTCCCGACTGCCACCTGATCGATGATGGACCTCTGAAGCTGGCGAATAGCAGCCACGCCGCTCACCGAAAGAACCGAAAACGTGCTGCCATCGACAAGGGCCATCCACGGTCGAACGACAGTACAGATAAGACTACTGCTGGGACGAGGTCACGTTGGCGAGTGTGTTTCAAGTTGTTCGAGCGTCGCCCCATGTCACGGTAGTAAGCCCCTGCCACCAGTTCTCCCAATATCCAGGTAGGCGGGACTACATGCTATGGAAGCGCAATACAATGAATCCCGTTGGCACGATGCAGCATTATCCACTCCAGGATCTTTGATAGTCCAAGATCAAGCTTATGGCAACGATAAATCGTTCTGCCAAAGCCGAGGTTTATGTGGAAGGTTGGAAAGGAGCTTTCCATCCACGTTTGATCGTATGTCATACCGGGGAGACAGGCTCGCACCATAGTCTATTCATCATCTGGAGGCATCTCATCCTCGATATAACGCAGCAGCGTCACACGCATCTCAGTGGTATCGTTTCCGCGCAGCACATCGCTGACGAAGTGTGCCTCGACCTGCATTTGCACCTGCAATCATCGCAATCAGCCGTGAATCCTCACAAAAAATATTCATAGACTCACCATTTCCAGCGCCCCTCTGATTACCCCACAAAGTATATTACTATACCACAACTCATCCTGCGCCCTCCCATCATCCGGCAACTCAACAAAATCCGACAAGGGATTCTCCTCAAAAACCAAATGGAAGCTCTTCCCCTCCTGATTCCAATTCGTCACAATCGGCGTGATGTTCATGAAGATCTTGAACCCGACCTTGGAGATGATCTCGGCCGTCTCGCGGAAGTTGCTGCAGGTGCCGGTATTGGACTTGGCGAGGAAGTCCTCGATCAGGCGCATGCCGATGTTGTAGCCCATGCGGTCGAGCTCGTGGTTCACGGCGGCGTAGTCGGTTTTGGAGGAGGTGTTGGGGAGAGTGAGGTCGCGGCAGAGTTGGGCGACGATGGTGCCGTAGGTGAGGGTGACGACTTCGGCGTTGATTTTCTCGACGCGGGTTCTGCAAGCATACTTAGATTCGATTCGATGTCGCGACCATGAGTATGAATGTGTGCTTACTTCCACACCCTATCCATTTGTCAGTCTGCGTCTATCATCTCCATCTCGTCGGCGCCTGCTCACTCTTCGCCCATGCGGGCAGCTTTGGAAGTCATGTTGCGAAGCTGCTTTCAGCGCGCCTTGCTTCGAGACGCGCGTGGACTCTCCTTCACCTCATCGCTTCCAGTCGTGAGGAGCGTTCTTCGGATCGCTGTCGTCAGGTGGTGTGTAGGAAGGGTGTCGTCGAAACAAGGTGCTTTCGACTGTGGAGTTGGGTCCGGCACATGCACAGACCAGCAAGCCGGCCCTGCTCCTTCCCTTCCCACTTCACGTCTTTCGGGTCTTGCCGACACATCTTCATCTTTGAACACACGTTTGACTGACCGTATTCCATGCCTTGTGAATCATCAAACAGCCCTAGGAAAAGATTGTCCTACAAAATTGGCGCGAGCTGTTCCCTCCAAGACCTTACCAGCGTCCGCAAGGCTCTGCATGGGGGCGATGTCGATCCTACGTGGGGAGAGGCGTGGACTGTACGCCAAACGATCGTAATTTGAGCTTGAATCATCTCTCAAACGATGTCTGATGTATGTATCCTACCAAGATTATCCACATTGTCATCCAAAAGAGCGACATGCTTGAGACTCGACATGCACCTTCCTACCATCCATGTGAGCAGCACCTTGGGAGACTCTTGAGACAATTCAACAAAGGCATTCAAACTAACATGGGAAAAGCTGATAGCATGTGCTTGATGGTCAGATGCTCGAGAAGCAACATGATCCGCATGATCCCCAAAGCTCCCGTATGACCATCTCGCTGAGCCACACCACCGCAGGGACAGTAAACAAGGAAACTCATTAGAAACATCGTTATGCGTTTATCGAAATCGCACGACGCTCGTTCGTCACCTCTATCCTCTGTAAGTGTTATCAAGATCATCCTCAATGCTCCACTTTCGAGTCCCAAGCCTCACATCCTCCCAGCGACGCTCCCGCATTCCCAGAATCCCCTCCCTCCCCCTCCGCAGCACCACCGCAAGCCGTGACGTCAACCCCGCTCCAAATGCAACCTACATAAACCAATTTCAACCCTCAGCCAACCAGTAAAAAAGAATCTACATGCACACAAAAGAATGGGTCAGATAGTCTAGAGGTAGACACATCTGAAGAGCCTTTGCTAGTATTCTTTCTCCCCGCAACGCCTTCAGGTCGTCCGGTGACCTGGTTCAAAAGAGTTTAATGCAAAGGGTTCCTTTCGAGGGCGGGCAATTTGTCGAATGATAGGCGGGTTATCACGACGTGCTGTGTTCGAAACGCGAACGCAGCGAAAAGATTCGATCTCAATGATCGAATCTTTTTGCCGTTTTGACTGACTTCAACAGTTTCAGTGTGCCGCTACGGCCTAGACGCCGTCCGCTCATACATACTGCTGTTGCGACTTCATTTTGCCTTTCGTTTTGTTTTCGCGGCAGCATGATATCAAACCAAACACCTTCCAGGATTCCGTCACGCATTTACAGCGAATATTATCTTTGCATGACATCCAACGATTCTTGCTTTCACACGGGTATCGATTTTCGCATCTACTTTCACACCTCGCTAATTCGAACTCTCAACATGCAAATAAACACCCTGCGCTCCCGTACCCTTGTGAATCGCCCTCTCATCACTCAACCGCACGACCGCATTTCTCACCTCCGACGTCAGACCCAGAGGCCCACATGCCGCGACTCCAGACTCTCCGTCCGCACCATCGAGCATCTCCATCAGCACTTTGCGGATCTGTGGTCGCCCGGAGTAGAAGATGGCGCAAGGGAGGATGGGCATTCTATGGCCTATCGATGCGCTGTCCACATTTCTACTTGCGGCGGTGGAAGAGATGTCTCGAACGACAGCGGGTGCCTTTGCCGGAGTGATGATGTCGCCCTTCTCGTCTTCGTCTACGGCGACGCAGCAACAAGGGCCCTTCGACTTGTCGCATTCGCAAGCGCAGTCCTTAGCTACGCTGCCCGGGCTTGTGAATTTGTCGGCGCAGGTAACGTGGATGCTGATAAGGACTTCGATACCCGATGCGACGAGGATGTCGTAGGCGGTGGTCAGCTCCTCATTGATCCAGGAGGCCCAGTTGGTGTCTTTCACACACCAGACGAGATGGATACGTCGCACCGGAAGGCGCTTGCCGATGTGGGCGACTCGGTCTGCGATGCCGAGGAGGATGGATGTGCAGAATGTGACGCCCGTGGAGCCAGCGATGAGGCATATCGAGTCAAAAGCTGCGAAATCGGATTGGGAGGCTCCGTATGGTCCGTCAATGAAGGCTGTATGCGTGGTGACCTGCGATGCCTCGCTGCTCTCGTCCTCTTTCGGAACCAAGGCAGTTGTCGAGCTATTCGCTTTCTCCATGAGTCGTTTCGTGAAGCCCTTGTGGCCTTTCAAGACGAAGACCAGATCTCCACCATGCGACCGAGCAGTCGAGACGATCGTGGCAGGATGCGATTGCATAAAGCCAAACCGCGGCATCGAGATGATCGCATGACTCCCAGGTCTCCAATACTTGACAGCTTTGCAGGAAACCCTGACTTTGGTGACGCCGCCATCAAGCAGCGCCAGAGTAGCTCTGCCAACTCGAAGGTTGTTCCATGCAAGTCGTGCAGTTCGAATGATGCGGTCCAGTAGGTAAATTGCAATAGGAATGTAGATATACACCCTGCTGGTCAAAGCCGTACTCGGAAGATGTATCATGATTGCCACGATAAACCCGAAGAACGTGAGGATATGCTGCACAACGAAGAACTCGTAGTTGAAGTATCGCATTGGAGCCGCGGTGGTAAGGTTCATCCAGAGCAGGAGAGCAAATGCAGCGATGCCAGTCTTGGGACAGTCGTCCGTCCTCCATTCCAAAGACATAAGTCCGTACTTCTGCCATCCGGTGCTTTGAAAGGCAAAGTGGAAGATGGCAAGCAAAAGCATGATCCTCGCCGACCATCGATGGAGGATATTGAGCCTCTCATAAGACACTCCCGTGAGCAGCCCGATCACATTGTTCTTGTTGATCAGCAGCACCAGCAAAGGCACCTGAGCAACCGCAAGCCATCCAGCGCGTACTCCCAGAGCCTGCCAGTACTGAGCGCCCTCGACATGGTTATTCGCAAACTCCAGAGCCAGCACGAAAGCCAGATACGCCAGCAGCAAAGTAATCGTCCCCATCGGAGGCACCTTGAAATACGGCATACTCGCCACCATCGGCGTGATCTGCAAATACGTCGCCTCCCTCCCCGTAGCCGTAATCGTAGCAAGCCATCTCAGAAGGAAGTTCTTCGGCCTCGCGGGACTCCGCCTTTGTTGCGCCGCTTCTCTCAATCGGAATTGTAGAGTGAGCCATCTGAGGAAGTTGAAAAGCGTCGCGATGGCAATGACTACGATCACGCCGTACCAGACGTATCTAGCGTATGCGTTGCCGATGACTTTGAGATGCGTGTCGTCCAGGAGGTCCTCGAGGAATTCGGCCGCTTGCGTGGAGTTGGAGAAATCGATGCCGTCGGCGCTGAGAGGCTCCATCGTCGTGCCCATGCTCATCCCGTCCATGTCCATTTGCATATCGGTCGTTTCCTCATGGTGGCCGGCATGCCGTCTCCAGAGGGCCAGGAAGCTCGGCGACATGGTGGCGTATGTGAAGCCGTGGCGGCGGAGGCTGTTGAGGTCGACCCAAAACAATTTCTCTGGAATGCACTCCTCTCAATGCCTTTGTTCCAATGGCAGAAGCCCCGCCCTTGACCTTCTATCAGAGAACCATTCAATATTGAGATTTCGGAGTCGCTAGTCCCACACTGCTCTTGCGTCGTGTCGTGGAGAGGTGATTTGCAGAAAGGACGGCGAAGAAATGAACAAAGGGAAAGCGCGTCCAAACTTGCCTGTATCTCTATACCTACGACGCCGAGTTCTTTGTTCTCCTTGGCTCTGAGAACGGCCTCTAAAAATTACATTTGGCAACGCGGTCAATGAGCAAGTTTCCACCACGCCAAGCGCCACTGCCGGCCCGGTCAGCGACTTTAGCCGACCGTTGTGTGGTCGAGATCATTCTTCATACAATCATTGATGTCTTTTCTGTCGTCTATCTGCCACCTTCTAATACTCCGTCAACTGCGGACTACCTTCACACGGCGGCGCAGAAAATCTCGTCTCCACGAAAACCTTCTGCATGCCATCAGCTTTCTTTTCGAACTTCTCATACACCTTGTCCAGCTGGTCGACCTTCACACGGTGTGAGACCATCTTCAAAGGATCGATTTCGCCCTTCTGGATTCTCTTGAGCAGGTCCTCCCAGTAGAAGTGTACTGGTGCTTGACCATTGCCGATGAATCGAATGCCCCGCTCCATGAGTGATCCGATGTTGAAGTTGTTTGTGTAGCCGACGTATACACCCGTGATTCCAACTCGACCGTAGTTCTTGACACTCTCGATCATTTCGTTGAGGATCTCCGAAGTGTCTGTCTCCAGTCCGAGGGCGATCTGTGCCGTGTGGAACCAGCCTTTGGGGTACTCGCCAGCCACGCATTCGAGAGCGACGTCCGGACCATGGCCGTCGACCATCTCCTTCAGCTTCGAAACTACAGCTTTCGTGCCCTTGAGTTGCGAGTAGTCCAGAGTCTCAACCTTGGGATACCGCTCCTTCATCCAGTCCAATCGCCAGTTGCTGTCGATGACAATTACTCGCTTCGCACCATTCATGAAGGAGAAATCCGCAGCCATCTGGCCAATCGGTCCAGCACCCCAGATAGCCACCACATCACCCTCCTTGACTCCAGTATCAACGACGCAGTTCCAGCTCGTAGGCACGACATCCGACAAAAACAGTCCCTTCTCGTCAGGCACATCGTCGGGCAATTTGAGCAGATTCACATCCCCAAACGGCACACGGGTGTACTCCGCCTGTCCACCGGCGAAACCTCCGGTGAAGTGCGAGTATCCAAACATACCCGCCGTCCGGCCCCCATACATAGCATTTTCAATCGTGTTCGAGTTCGTCCGAGCACATTGTGAGGAGAGCTTCTTCTTGCAATAGAGGCAGTCACCACAGGCGATCTGGAAACTCGCCACCACTCTATCTCCCTTCTTGAGGCCTGTCACTGCTGATCCCATCTCATCCACAATACCACAGAACTCATGGCCCAAGATATCGCCTTTTGCCAGTTCGACTACGCTTCCGTGTAGTAGATGGAGATCTGAGCCACAGACGGTGCTGCCGGTGATTTTGAGGATGACGTCGCGGTCTTCGATGACTTTGGGTTTGGGGCATTCAACTGCAATGCATCAGCATAGCTCCAGGCTGTATAATGAGGACGTCAACGAACCCATTTCCACAGTGTTCTTCCCCATCCACGCCAAAGCCTTCATCGTCTCGCTCGGGTCGCCATACTTCTCGCGGTGGTTGGCCGGGTTCGTGACATCCTGTGCTGTGACTGCGTTGTCGCCGTGGCCGATGGCCTTCTCGGCTTGATATGCTGCTTGTGAGAGTGCCATCTTGTTGGTGTGATCAGAGTAAGAGGAGATCTGGTTCGAGAAGGAGAGCAGAAGAGACTCTCTACTCTACGCTTTGACCTACCTGCTCTCACTCACGAGCACCGCGACTCTGGTGCCGCGTGAGCGCGTAAAACGTCATGGTGAGGCAAGGACCGATGCCACATGCTCGCTTGGAGAATGTGCGTCATGGACTTTTTGGCTTGTCTCGTGTCTTTGACGAGATGTCGGTAGATGGGCTGCTTGAATTATTCAGCGAGTTGTTTGAAGCTGATATGGATGGTGTGGTGTGAGGTCTCCTTGCGGCGAAAGTCAATCTCACTTGAGGCTGTTCTTGTCGTGCGAGCTTCGGCCCGACCATGTACAGACGAGGAGTGGTAGAGGCGCTTGGGAGGAGCTTCTCTCTCTTTATACTCGTCCAAGTCGGACATCAAGGTGGACATGTCGGCACAGGTGGTCGTTAAACAACGAAGTGTCATTCAAGTCATGATCTGGTAGTCTACCGTCTACCTAGTATCCATCGCCACGCAAAATTGGTATCGTACTTTTGTCCAAATAAAACGAATGGCAACCCAAAATGTCCTTCACAATACTGCCAATCACTCACGCTCGACCTCTTGCTCTGGAGGCGTAGCAGTCTTCTTCTCATGCTTGACCTCCTCATCAGATACATCCGCCATCGCAGCCCTTCCGTGCGTCAAAGGTCTGCCCTTGCCAGTGATGTCCTTGAAGATAGCCTTCATCGTTCTCACACTGGTACGGCGGCCTTCCCAGAGTGGATAGAGGCCAACGCAGAAGCTGGAGCAGAACAGCCAGAGAATGCCGACAACGACCCAGCCTGTGAAGAACGGCTTGCTGAAGATGTATGCCGATCCGTACATTGGCATAGGCCAGAGGACAAGGAAGGATATGGCCAGGAAGAGTGTGAGGTAGCGGGCGATCTTGGCGGATCGTGATAGCTTCCTCATCTCCTCCGCCTCTTCGGCGTCGGTGTGGTGGTGCTCGCCAGGGACGACTTCGATGTCGACGTGTGCGGCTGCTGCGAGATCGGAGTCATCTCCTTTGCGAATCATCTTCATCGAGACCCAGTCGTATTTTGGCGACTTGAAGACGATTGATAGAATCGGGATGAACACGGTCGGCGCCAGGAGTGATACGACGTTGCCCACCAACATCGGGTAGTTCGCCCCTGTGGTCTCGACAGAAAACTCGCCGTACTGTGCTTTTGTTTGCACCAGCCAACCGATGATCGAGCAGCACAACGCGAATGGAGGCGAGAAGGTAGCAGCAGCCCACGATTGACGGTCCCAGAGAAGCGTGAGAGAAGCAGGTAGAACAGCACCACTGATGATGACACCCATGAGCAGATAAAGGTAGCCCATCGAGATGCCAGCATAGTGCAGTCCGGTCGAGAATGAAGCCAGCAGGATCGCGTAGACAACACAGCTCGTGTGAGACATGTAGATCAGTCTCCTTCCACTGGCACTGGGGTTGATATAGGTCTTGTAGATGTCGTAAGTCCAGATAGAAGATACGGCAATCAGTTCAGCAGACATGGCAGATGTCACAGCCATGAAGATCAACAAGAGGGTGGCTGCAGCGCCGCCAGATCCAAGAAGAGCCACAGCAGCATCTGGAAGGACAAGGCCGGCAGATACATCGGCTGGGTCCATTCGGTTAGGATAAGTAGGGAAGACTGGGTTGTTCTCCAGTGCAAGAGCGCTGAGCCCCATCGTCGTTGCCGCTAGCCAGGGGATCGCAAACCAGGAGAGGCCTCCAGCGATATAACCAGGCAGAGCGTGAACTGGCGAAGCAGCAATGGCCTTGTTGTAGTAGCCGTTGTCCATGAATACAGTTCCAAAGTTGCCGACGATGTTAATGACGAAGAAGATAGCGCCCTCTTTGGATCGCATGGTCAAGTAGCTACCTCCAGCATTGCCTTCAACGGGGTGGCGTTCAGAGGCGGCGATCAAGGCATCGTAAACCGCACCAGGACTTCCCAGAACGCTACTCGTGGCGTATGCAGTGAAAGCAAAGATCAGGATGATGACCAGAATGACTACGGTGTGCACGTAGTCGGTCAAGAAAGTTGCCTTGATGCCTCCGAACATGGTGTACAAGACGACGCCAATAGGAAGGAGGAAGCAGGCTGCTGCTGTTGGAACGCCGCAGAGAGATGTGACGACGGCGGAGCCTGTAACATCGTTAGTAAAGCAAAGACTGAGGGATTCCGTTCAGCTCACCTCCAGTCAAAAGCATAGCCGTGACTAGAATATTCGTCATCAAGCCAAAGACGATATAGACTCCATGGGTGACAGCTCCATATCGAGCTTTGATAACTTCAAGGCTGTA
This sequence comes from Zasmidium citrigriseum, assembly GCA_002786025.1. Lineage (NCBI taxonomy): Eukaryota > Fungi > Ascomycota > Dothideomycetes > Mycosphaerellales > Mycosphaerellaceae > Zasmidium > Zasmidium citrigriseum. Next base: position 33,541 of record NHNW01000033.1, on the reverse strand, counting down.
CACATATCAGTAAAAGACCTCACCATTCAGGGTAATTCCACACTCACAAAGTATGCGCATTCGGCGCCTTTCTCTTCAGTTCAATCGCCAACGTCGCAAACAGAATGATCTGCACCGTAGCGCCACTAGCATACCAGAACGGCCCAGAGACTCCATAGTTGTAGGCCACGCCGCTGGATTGCAGAAGCGTAGCTGCCCAGGTCCAGGACGAGACGACAGCAGAAGAAACCAGACCGGATTTGACGGTACGACCGGCGGTGCTGAAGACTTCGGATGTCTGCAGTTCGTTGTTGTATCTCTTGAGAACGAAAGTTGTAAGCATCATGCCAAAGGCGAAGAGGAAACCCAAGCCAATGACAATGCCATAGCCAGTGGCCTGGGAGAGCGGGGGTGTTGTCGCCATATCGACGTTGCTCTCGAGCCTAGAGGAAGGATCAGTTGCAACAGAGATGCTGCTCAACAACGATGAGGTTCAACGCTGACATATGTATGTCGCGACCAGAAAACCTACCCCAATACTAACCTAGTCCCCACCAACCTACCCACCCCAGGATAACGTTCGCAGGACTGCCCCGGCCGACGGGCCACAGGCGCATGTGACAGAATAGCATTGCCTATGCCTCACCTTCCATGCTACTGGATGGCCCAGGACCCTCCGATAAGGACACAACACCAACATGGGCCTTGCACCATGCAAGCTGCACGTCCTCCACGCGAAGCACGCGAGACAGAAAATCATTGTCTTCGCCCGGCAAAGAGCTGAAGTCGGAGATCTGCTTTGCCTGGTCCAACGAGACTTTGAAGATAAGGCCCCTATCGCAGGGCTTGGCAACCTTGCTCTTGCTTCTTACTCGATGGAAACGCGCAAAGATAAGAGTTAAGAACCGACATCGCAGGGTCAGGAGATGTGAAAGAAGCATGGACAAATCCTCTGCCACGCGACGGCTTGCATATTCGATCCATCCAGAGCTTCTTGTCTTCTTGTCGTTGTTGATGAACTTGAAGAGATGCACTTTCTCCTTCCATCTCTCCTTCTCATGTTAGCGTCAGCACGTGACCGCCAAGGCGGATAAATTGAGACGGATCGGTACCGCTCCCGCCGGAAGAATTGCAATGACTTCAATGCCCATGTGCTAACCACGGATTTTCCTGGAGCTGGAATTGTGGGCTCTCTCACGATGTAGTTCTCAACCAAATTCTGAAGTTGCGACTTCAGCCTGTCTCGTAAGTATCAAATACCGCCTGTTGTCTTCTTCCTTCCTTCCCGGCCTCATCCCACAATTGTCCATCTTTGTTGGTTTCAAGAATAGCAGCCATGGGTCAAGAAGTAAGTCCTCACCTCCCCTCCACCCCGCAAAGGAAGAGTTCATCAAGTTCACAAACGCAATCCAATGCGAACGAAACCGAACACCAAACTTCCCGCATTGCGCGCAACCTCACCAAAACCACATCCAATCTAGAACTAACCTTCGACCTCGAACAGAACCCCTCCTTCATCCTCCAAAAACCCAACTCCGTCGTCTACGAAGACCGCCCCATCCCCTCTCTCGACAACGACCCCTACTCCGTCCTCAGTACGTTCTACACCCACCAACATCTCTCTCACAACCTGACAATTCCGCAAAGTCGACGTAAAATGGACCGGCATCTGCGGCTCCGACGTCCACTACTGGGTAAGAGAAGCCATACCGCTGCATGTCTAAGACATGTACTGACCTCCCACCCTCTAGGTCCACGGCGAAATCGGCCACTTCGTAGTGAAAGCCCCCATGGTCCTCGGCCACGAATCGTCCGGCGTCGTGCACAGCGTCGGCTCCCAAGTCAAGAGCCTAAAAGTCGGGGATCGAGTGGCCATGGAACCCGGAATCCCCTGCCGTCGCTGCGTGAGGTGTAAGAGCGGGAAATATAACCTCTGTCCGGATATGGCGTTCGCTGCTACGCCGCCCTACGACGGGACGTTGTGTAAGTATTATCGCTTGCCGGAGGATTTCTGCTATAAGTTGCCGGAGAATGTGAGTCTTGAGGAGGGAGCGCTGGTCGAGCCGCTGAGTGTGGGTGTGCATATTACGCGACAGGCGAGTATTCAGCCGGGGAATTCTGTGGTGGTTTTTGGAGCCGGTCCGGTTGGGTTGCTGTGTATGGCCGTCGCGAAGGCCTTCGGCGCAACGAAGATCGTGGCAGTGGACATCAACGAAGAGAGACTTGCATTCGCCAAGAAGTATGCAGCGACGCATACAGTCGTCTCCCAGCGCGAACCCGCCCCGGACGCCGCGCAGCGCATCATCTCCTCCTGCGGATTAGACACCGGCGCCGACGTCGTCATCGACGCCAGTGGTGCCGAACCCGCCATTCAGACTTCCATCCACGTGTTACGTGTTGGGGGAACCTACGTGCAAGGCGGAATGGGCAAAGCCGACATAACATTCCCCATCGGGGCGATGTGTGCCAAGGAACTGAATGTGAAAGGGAGTTTTCGGTATGGAGGGGGCGATTATGCGCTCGCGGTGGAGTTGATCGCTAGTGGAAGGGTGGATGTCAAGGCGTTGATTACGGGGAAGGTGAAGTTTGAGGAGGCGGAGAAGGCGTTTGCGGAGGTTAAGGCGGCGAAGGGGATTAAGACGTTGATTCAGGGGGTGGAGGATTAGAGAGGATTAGAGGATGGGAGGGGCAGATCTTGGATAGATGGAATTATGAAAAGTCATTGCATGAAGAGAGAAGTGCGGTGCGGTATTCAGGATATATGTATGGTTGCTCACTGCTTCTGATCTTCCTCGCCATCTCCCTCATCAGTCGTCATGCTCATGCCACTCACACTCGGCGTCTCATTGCCTTTCTTCTTGCTACTCCCCAGCTTGAGCACACTGCTCCAGTTCCGTCCACTGCCTCGCGGAACTTCCTTGCTCTCACGTGGCAGACTGCTTACGCTAGCACTTAGGTCCTCTTCTTCCTCAGTCTGTGGGACGGAAGTTGGAATGGACGCCGGCGAGTCGAGCTTGCTCTTCGTGCGATTGAACGTAGGCAGGGTGAACTTGCCAGAGCTGGACTTGCGAGAGAGCTTCTGCATAAAGCTCTCTTTCCCTGCTGAGTTGCCTCCAAGCATGGGTGACGGAGCGGCGGCGTCGGAGTTGGTGTATGAAGGCGTTCGCGCGAGGTCTTGAGAGTTGCGAGAGGATTCGGCGATTGAGGATTCTGTCGTGGTCATCGAGCGGGTATCTCTTGTATCCTTCGACTTGCGACTGTTCGGCGGCGACTCATCGAACTCGCCTTTGTCGAGGTTAGGTGTGCCACTCGTCGAAGAAGTTCCACCCTCTTTCGACTTGCTAAGCTTCATGCTCGAGAAGAAGCTCTTGAAGTCCTTGGCATTAGGGTTCAGCTTGGGCACGTCCACAACAGCCGACTTCTCAGCCTTCTTAGATCCAGGAGGCGGCCGGGTTCCAATGGCTCCCAAGCGAGCAGCACGGAGCGAGCCGCTGGTATCGGAGTCTTCATCTTCCAGAATGTCCTCAGGCGGCCCGCTGGCACCATACTGGGCAGATGGTCGTCGAGATGGATGGCGAGACCCAAAGACACGAGACTGCTGAGGTGTGTTCCAGCCAGCACCGAATGCGAGTGGACTACTCCTCGCTCCGCTTGCAGCATCTACCGATGGCCAAGTATCTACACCCCAGCGGCTGCTGTCGAATGAGGGCCGCGGGAGCTCATTGGAATGCGTCGACACGGGTCTTGGCGAGGTGGGACGTCGTCCAAAAGGCGTGAAAGCGCTGGGCCAGCCATCACTCTTGTCTTTGTTGCTGCTGAAGAGGTTGAAAGCCCGACTCCGTCTCGAGCTGGCTGCAGGTGGAGGGGCGTCGAACGTGGCATCGCCTCCGAAACCACCGCCCATGACAGTCCCAGATATGCTGCTGTTCCTCTTTCTTGTATTCGAATCGATGCCGGGTATACCTTGATCTTGACGTGGCATCGAATGACTTTGCGCTTTGCCCAAGGCGAGGCCATCATCTGCGGACGTCGTCTTCGCGCGTTGCTTGATGCCAAACATGCCGCTAAACCGACTGCCAGCACCGCTGTTGCTCGTTGCGCGATTGGAACGTACCGAACGAATAGAGCGCTTGTCGGCATCCATTGCATTGTCGGGTGAGCCGATGTTCTGCAAGTTCTGCTGGCTCGCGAGAGGGCTAGCAAAGACGCTGGGAGAGCGGGAGCTGGCAGATGCAGGAGATGCAGGGCCTTGTCCAGCGTCCTGAGATTGGATCGGTGCGGGCCCCGGGATTCCTGGTAGTCCTGGTAGTTGACCAAGCCCTGGAAGTGGTGTCACGAAATCAGTAAGCCTGTCGCCATCACCGAACAAGTCTGCTGGTAGCAACTCAGCGCCAGCTCCTGGGCTCATCGGTGCCCCACCAGTCAATTTCTCCTTCTCCTCTTCTGTCATGGCAATGTCGTCCGTAGGTCCAGATATCGTCATACCGTTGTGAATGTTCAAGAACGGCGCTGAGGGGAACATAGACGAGGTGCTCGTCATCGCAGGGCCAAACGCACCAGAAGTGATGGGAAACCCAGCCATACGAGGGCTGTCGGATGAACTGTGCCCACTCTGTGCTCTGCGACTCCGCTGGCTGTCTCCCCTGCGCAATGGGCGTTCTTGCGTCGCAGGTGGTGAAGAGTAGTGGGCGGCCTCTTCTTGTCGTCGACGTGCACGAAGAGTATCCAGATAAGCAGCCTGCTCTCCATAGAAACGCTTCGCCTGCTCGAGCTTCTGCACTGTCATGGCATACTGCTGTTGCAGCTGGCCATATTGGATCTCCCACTGTCGCTTTTCTTCGGCGTCCTGTTGCAACTGCTGAACGAGATTCGGTTCCGGTTGATCATTCGTCCCCGGAGAGTTGTTTCGCATGGCTCGCTCCAGCTTCTTGATCTCCACACTCTTCTCCCGAATCTCATCGTCCAGAGCCTTGACCGCAGCAGATTCCTCAGCTTGCTTGGTCTGCAGCTCCTCCTTCTTCTCGGCGGCCTTGCTCGCCTCTGCTTCCTTATCCAGCTTGATCTTATCCACGGCAACTTTGTACTCCTCGACCTCCCTCTCCCATCGCACCACATCATCCTTTAACTTCTGTCTCTCCTGCTTCTTCTGTTGCAGTAATCGTTCGTGCTTAGTGCGCTCGTTCTGCGCTGCTGTATTCTGGCGTTCCAAGGTGTTTACCTCTCGCTTCAGATTCCGACTGGCCTTCTCTTTCTCCGTAGCTTCAGCCTTCAAACCATCCCGCTCTTTGATCAACTCATCTTTCTGACGCAGCTCTTCTTCATCCTCCTCTTTCGCCTGCTTCTCCGCGTCATCCGTCTCCCTTCGAATCGCATCCAACTTTTCAGTCAACTGCTGAATGGTTTCAGCACCTTCCGGCGGCTCTCCCTCCTCGGCAGGTGGATCATGCTTATCCGAGGGTATGCTGACTGGCGATGGTCTGCGTCCTCCAGTAAGAGTTCGTTTGACGCCCAGTCCAGTGCTGCTACCCTCGCGTGCCATAGGAATCGTATCAGGTGAGGCAGGTGCTATGTCCTTCAACCCCCTAAACGGCCTTACCCGAGGCACAACCTCATGTCCACCGTCTTGATCCGTCTCATGTCCATCTGCAGATATAACGAAGAAATCGCCTGAGTCTGCAGGCTTAGTCCTGAATCGAACAGGGGCGCTTCTGGAGCTGAACTCCACATTGTTCACCAAAGCTACCCTCACCACATAGAACCCCTCAGGTTGCAAGCCAGTAATCGTCGCGGCGGTCTCGTGTGCGGGCAGCGTGTCGATAACATTGCCATTTACGTGGATCTCGAATTTCATCGACGTCTTCGGGCGCTGTTTCTCGGGTAAGGAGATATGAACAATGGCACCGTCGGCTTTGATGCTGGCCAGGTCGATAACGGGTTCGGAAGGGATATCGAAGCCTAGCAGACCAGCAAGCTCTTCCAGAGGCTTGTTCAACACTTGGTAGGCTCGGTAGAAGAGCCTGTCACGGTAAGATCAGATTGAAGGGTTTGTGAAGAGACTGATAGCTGGGAGGCCTACCATGACATAGCAATGAAAACAATGACGGGCTTGAAGTAGAAGGCAAAGGGAATAGCGAAGGTCTGCAGCATGGTGGCCGTCCTGGACAGCCAGACGGGGTCCAGCAGCGACAGTTTGGCAGAGGCCATATCAGGACCGGTGGACTGGGCGGAGGCGAACAGGGCGGGCCGGCGTGGTCTCACGTCGTCTGCCGCCATGGTGGAAGAAGAAAGGCAGCATCGAGCTGCTGGCGGGCAGGGTCGGTGATCGAATCGGCGGAATTGAAGGGGAATTGATTAAGAGAGGAGGATGTTTCCTGCAGATAGCGTGGAGGTGAGGCGGCAGTGGAGTTGCTTGGCCCGTTCGGCGCGAGTTTGGCTTTCGGCAAGCAGAGGCCGAGATTCATGGAGGGTGAAGGAGATGCATGCTCCCCGGCTGCATTCAACAACCTCCTCCTTCCCACCCGCCTCTCAACCGCTGGAGTGTGTATCTGTACAAATAGATCGTCTTCTTCGCGCATTGTATTATACACCACTCTCTCCCTCTGCTACACCGACGCCGCCACCCTCGGCATTGTTAGCAACAGACGCTTTCCCGCCGCCCCGGAATTGGAGCGAATGACGTCTCGAGCAGTCACGTTTGCTGACCACTGCGCCGTCGAGCCGTGCATCGTGTGATCGCATTCTCGTGGCCTCAGCCGCCAAAACGAACTTAACCCGCTGTCACTCAGGCAGCGCATAAACACCAATCCTCGCCTCACTCCCAGTCGCTCGTTCTCCCTCGAAACACCTCCGACAAGACTCGCTTCGAAGTGCTGGCTAGCTTGGACGAACACGGCTTCGCGGGGATCGGTCGACAAAAGCTGCAGCCCTTCGCCGCCCACCACTCGCCCTCCGCCCTGTCGTCGTCGCCGTGGACTGGATCGTGCCCTCGAGTGCTGCCATGCAGTACGTGCGTTCCATTACCGGGTCTGTGTCCAAAGGATGGAACAGCATCAACCCGGCCACCCTTTCGGGGGCCATTGATGTAATCGTTGTTGAACAAGAGGATGGATCTCTGGCCTGCTCTCCTTTTCACATACGCTTTGGGAAGTTCAGTCTACTGCGGCCGTACGAGAAGAAGGTGGAGTTTCAGGTCAATGGGCAAAAGCAGGAGTTCCCTATGAAGCTCGGGGAGGGTGGAGAAGCTTTCTTCGTCTTCGAGACTCGGGAAAGCGTACCAGAAGCGCTGCAGACCAGTCCTCTTGTCTCTCCGGCTTCAAGTCCTGAACTGCAGCCAAGTCCGCCATTGCAAGAGCCAGATACCTTCGATCTTGAGGAAAGTAGCTCTCTCCGTGGAGACACGCTCCGGCCGAGGGCTCGAGACCTGCAACGGGGGCACAGTCGGAGCACTACCGAGGGGATACCCATTCCTTCTTTAATCCGAAGGCCGAACAGCGATCTAGGGCAATTGACACCGCTGTCTGGCTCGCCGGGTGAACCTCTCCAGAGGACAGCCTCCGATGATTTCGCTCTTTTCGCGGATCAACATGCTTCTTCAATGCCCAAACTCGATCTCATGGCCTCGGACAGCGCCCTTCCGGCGGCGAAAGCAGCTATAAACGAGTCCATGGAGACAAGCGAGCTCCTCCCGTCTGCGAATTCGGAAAGAGCAGTCTCCCCTGTACGAGACGATCGATCTAGTAACCCGGCCTCGATTGACCAGGAGGAGGCCAAGGCACGAGCGATGAACTTGTCGAAGAAGCTATGGACGTCCAATATAAGCAACCAAGTTACTGAGTCAGGAGACCTGATGTTGGATATGACCGGCTTCAAGAGTGGCAATATGGAAGCTCTGCAGGCTGAGGGAATCGCAAGGCAGCTACTGTCTGAGGAGCTGGAGGGCCCGTATGATATTGGAGCGCTGATTGGGGCTGATGAGAAAGGGAACATCTGGATTTACAGCAGTGAGGAGGCGAAGGAGGCTGCTAACAAACGAGCCGCTGCGGCTGCAGCCTCGGGGATCAGCACGTTCAACCCTGCGGCGTATGCTTCAACGGATGCCATCTCAGACCCCGGCTATCACAGCGACGATGGCCAGAGCGACGGCAAGCCCGACCTCGAAGGATCTCACACTAGACGTGACTCTGACAGCGCAGTGGGCATGTCATCGCAGCCTCATTCTCCTGCGATTCATGGGGATCCCAACAAGAATTATGCCAAGACCCTTCGTTTGACCTCTGACCAGCTCAAATCGATGAGTCTGCAATCTGGCGCCAATTCCATGGCTTTTACTGTCAATCGCGCGACCTGCAACGCGACCTTGTGGTACTGGAAGCATGACGTGCCCATTGTGATATCTGACATCGACGGGACAATCACAAAATCAGACGTGCTCGGCCACGTGCTGAATACCATCGGCAGAGACTGGACACACCAGGGTGTGGCCAAGCTTTACACGGAAATCTCGTCAAACGGCTACAACTTTCTCTATTTGACGAGTAGGAGTGTAGGCCAAGCAGACACGACTCGGGCCTATCTAAATGGCGTGGTCCAGGAGGGATACAAGTTGCCAAAGGGACCGGTGATACTTTCACCTGACCGCACAATCGCGGCCCTCAGGCGTGAGGTTTACCTGCGCAAGCCGGAGATCTTTAAGATGGCCTGTCTACGAGATATAATGGCTCTCTTCATCGGCCACGGCGGCGCAGAACATACTCACGAGGACCAATCCGCGGGCTTAAGGCCGATCAAGGGAAGTGAGGCTCCTGGCGGTCTCGGCACAGGTAAAGGGCGCTCGGGGAGCCCTTTCTACGCGGGATTCGGTAATCGCCTCACTGACGCGCTCAGCTACCGCTCGGTGAACATTCCCTCCACACGGATCTTCACCATTAACAGTAACTCCGAGGTGAGCCTGGATCTCCTCTCCCTCAACAAGTACAAGACCGCGTATAGCAGCATGCGTGAGATTGTCGATCACTACTTTCCACCTGTCGGCCTGCTGGTGAAAGGGGGAGGTGAGGAATTCACCGACTTCAATTACTGGAGGGATAAGCCACTTGACATTGAGGATTTCACCGACAGTGAGGACGAAGATGATTCTGTGATCGAGACTGCGTTGGCTCGGTTGGCGCCTGCTGATACGAGAGAGAGCGTGCTGAGTGAGGATGAGGCCGACCTTGCCGACAGCTATCTGTCTGATCCGAGGGCGAGTCTCGACCAATCGGTCACGGAATCCGTCATTGACGACGACGATCTCACGAGCTCGATGATTGATGAGGATGACGAAGACGATGCCGATGGCGAGGACGAGGAGGCAGATGACGGAGATCTCGATTTCGAACTCGAGCTTGAAGACTCAAAGGGCGGTGCGCACTCGCCCGTCGAACCACGAACGCCACGACTAGGCTCGGATTTGAGGGATGACGCAGGACGAACACCACGACGATTAAGTGACGAGGATTCGCCGAGTAAGAATGGGTTGGGTCTGTCGCTTGAGAGATGATACACGAAGAGGGAGGATTGATATTGATTGTTATTCATGCGTTCAAGCGAGAGTGCGAGACGGACACACGGCGGCACATCGGCGTATAGATGGGATGCTTTTGCATAGACGCATGTGACAAAAGAGGCATTGATACGAGGTCGCTCGACGAGAAAGTGTTGTATTAGTTGTATATTGATATCATTGATGAGTACCACGGTTCCGAGTCGATCCATGGAGTGCAGGAGTCTAAGCTATTCGCGGCGAGGAGTGTTCGGTTTTATGATCTGGAGGGAGAGGAGAGATCAAAGTAGTAAGATGGCAAAGTAGACTTTCTTTCCGCACGAGACTACTGTTGCGTTTGCTGACATGCTTGCAGGGAATAGATGCAAGCGCGATCGCTCCTTCCTCACTCGGGATAACGGCAGCTTCCGCAGTTGCATGTGAAACAAAACAACAAACGCCCCTGATTCTCATTCTATCAAGAGCAAAAAAAGATTGAAAGGTCACCAACGATTGTTAAGTGATCTCCTGCGACGGGTACGATCTCCAAATCAATGCGACTCAATTGCAAAAAGAAATCTGTCAAATTCTTGGACATTCGAACTGAGGACCAAAAGAAATTTGCTCAGCGCTCTAACCGACCGGCCAATTGATGCTGAGCACCGGACCTCACCAGTTATTGGTGAGCGCTGAGTGACTGCACAACGCAAAGGTGTAATATATAGGCAAAACTTGTGTCCGGCCCGAAGGTGATTTGGGAATGTCGAGACTTCAGGGAGAGGTAAGCAATGGAATTTTCTGGTCGAAAGTATTATTGCATGCAACGTGTATTCTAATACTCCTTTCCCTCGTCCTTAAAACCGCAGACAGACCCATTTACGATATCGTCCACCTCACAGTTGCTGTCGCAACGAAGGAGACACGCCTTCGATATTCGCTATGGCCACCACGACCGCCGCTGAGGCCGCATTTTTCACCCGCCTACCGCAGGAGATCCGCGATATCATTTACTCGTTCGCGTACTCGGATGCAGATCGCCTCGCAGTCACCTCCTTCAAGAAAGCTCGTCTAAGAGCTACCCTGATGCCGGGAGTTCCGCCAGCGACGGCTTTAAGCACGCTGTACAAGAACGTGAAGTGCCCGCTAAACGTCATGCTAGTCTGTCGACAATGGTATTTCGAGGCAGCGGAGGAATGGTTTCGGTGAGTGTGAACACGATCGTATCGGACGATCGCGACAGCGTGGTGCTGATGACTTGAAAGCAAACGGACGATCTTCGTAAAAGACTTCACCATCTTGCTCGAGATCTGCGAGAAGGCGCCATCGGGCATGCTTGAGCGCCACATGCGCAGTTTGGAATGTTGCTACCGGAGAGGTCATCCTTCCCCATACACCTTGGGCCGTCGACGCTTTCCTCCGCTCTTACCCTTGATCCTGCCGTCGCAGAACCAGGAAGGAGTAAATCCCCTCCCCGACTTCTCGCACCTGGCCAAATTCTCCAACCTGCACACCCTCATCCTCCATATCAATTCATCCGTCTTCGAGACCATTCCTGGCAAGCTACCTTACAGAGACGCTTTTCTGTCAAGCGATCTCGCCCGCATTCCGGAACTCCGTCAACTCGTCGAGGGCTTGTTACAAGTTCACGCCATGGCGCTTGGATCACCACGAGGCGGCACAGTGCGTGAGAATGAGATTTCGAAGGCGAATGTGAATGCTTTGGGAGATTGGCTTTGGGCAGAGAAGTGGAAGTTGTTGAGGAGAAGGAACAGGAGGAGTGCGAGGGGAAAACGCCGGGCTGTGGCCGATCTGGAGATCATTATGGCTTCGTGTCTGATCTGTCTTTTGTGTGTGATGATGGTCCTCAAGTGGGTTAATAGGGTGTGAGGAGTTCGGCTCAGTTTTGATCTGGAAGGTCTACAGAGGCTCCCACCCGACCATGAGGGTTGGTGGCGCTTTGTAAAATGCTCTCGGTAGCGCGTCTATCGAGCTTGGATCGATGCTGACGAGGTCGAATCGCAAGAGGTGGCGAGGTAAGCAGATATCACGCACGATATTTCTGAAATGAAGATTCGCTAATCAGGTTTTCCAGTCATTCCCACTGAACATATATTTCTCGTCTACTCTGCAAGTCTTCCTTGCCCTGGCTATCCCACCAAATACCTCGAGAAGTCTTGAGCGACAAGAGATTGCACTGAGGACTTCAGCATGGACGCACCTACCGCACCACCACCGCCGCCATCATCATCATCACAGACCTCGATGTTCTTCACCCTTCCACGCGAACTCCGCGACGAGATATTCTCTCTCGCGTACACGAAGCCTGTCAGAATCTACGGCGATGAAGCCCAAACAGAACACTATCGTAAACGATTTGACATTGCTTCCTTCAGGTACATCGAAAAAGAGCATGAATCGCGTAGACGGTGCGATCGAAATTATGTGAGGACTCCGAGGATAAACCCTCTACAGCGGATGGTGGTGTGTAAGCAGTGGTATCGCGAGGCTGTAGAAAGCTGGTTTCGGTACGGCATCCCCGAAGGATGAGTGTGAGTCTCTTGTCATTACTGACACAGGTTCAGGCAAACAATCATCGAAACCGACCACGTACCAGACCTCATCTCCATATGCCATCAAAGTCTCGGTGCAATCTGGCAAACCCAACTGCGAACTCTCGAGATCGATTTCCTGATGAACTGGGCCTACGGTGGGAAGCAGAAACCCAAGGATTGCCACAAGCTCATGGCCCGCGATCTCGAGATATTGCTCCCGTGCTTGCCGAATCTGCAAATTCTCACGATCACTGTCGACGAGACAATCTTTGTCGAATTTTCACCGAGGCTGTGGCGACACGGAGAATCGCGGGAACTATTACTGCCGATTGAATCTGAGCGTGCATCAATACCGGGAATTCAGGAGTTTTTATGGGCGATACGGACAGTCAAGGAGTTCAAGATGATTCCGAATTGGCATATCATAGAAGTTGATCCGAAGTTCGAACAGGATGTCAAAGTGTTGGAGCAGTGGATGAAAAAGCAGGTACAGTCTTTGAGAAAGGCAGGTGGCTTGGAGAAGAGCGAGTGCCGGATTGAGAACGATGGCAACGATAGGGAAAGACTGGTCAGGAAGGCAGAAGTCGGAAGGCTTCAAGGCATATAACACTGGTGAACTGGGTACGCTTGAAAGCCTTACCGCTTTTCCAGGAATTTTCATGAAAGTGAAGAGGCTCACGTGCAACCACATCCACGGTAGATTGAGGTAAGCAAGACTAATACTCCCTCAATAAATGCCGACAATTTTAGACATATATATCTGTACATCATTACGATCCATCTCTCTTCCCACACCTTTCTCTCAACATGGACGAAACCGCCTCGACCCAACAGCTTTCGAAGTTCTTCGAACTCCCGCGCGAACTTCGCGATGAGATATACTCTCTCGCGTATACCCGACGCCGTGAATACCAGACCGGCGTGCATCTCGTCGGGCTGTTCTTCGTCTTGGCGAATCCACAGACAGGCCGTCGAAGTCACTTCGAGGGGATGATGGTTTGCCGGCGATGGTACAGTGAGGCGCTGGAAGAGTGGTTTAGGTAAGACCGACTTCATGATAATAAGTGATCAGGCACCAAAAACCTAACTATTCGTAGGAAGCGCACCATTGAAGTAGAGGTTCCGGTTATAATCGCCCTCTGCAAGAGATCGCCTAAGGCCGAATGGAAAAAGCACATCACGAGCATAGAAATCGAATTCGAAGGCTTCGACCATTTGGATGAAGAGGTCACGGAGATGGACAGCAAGACCATATGCTGGGATTTGGAAGCTGCGCTCCTCTGTCTTCCAAAACTTCGCTTCCTCTCGATCCGGTTTAACGACGACGTCTTTCGAGGGTTTTACCCGCGGAACTGGAAGGCCAAGGAGGAGGTCGTTGTGCTTGAAGAGGCCGAATTTGGGAGCATCCCTGCAATCGGAGACTTCCTGCGTGCGATCCAATGGGTTGAGCACATCGATATCTTGCCGTTGAGGTATCCGCTTTACTACAGAACGAAGCAGCAGACTAGATGGCAGAAAGGCGTCATGGAGTTGGGGAAGTGGATGATGAAGGAGCTTGATATTCTGACGGGAACGCAGAGGAGGAAGAGGAAGCGAGCGATTGGGGGTGACGACGATGATGCTCCAGGGCCGAGCACATCTCAGGTGGATCTTTCTCTTGTCTTTTGAGTCGAGAAAGATTAGTCAGGTCACATATCTTGGAACAATCTTCTAGCATTCCCGTGGGTTTAAAGGAGACCAACCTGCTCATAATTGGTCAAGGTAAGCAGGAACCAGACAACAACATTTTGGTCCTTGGGCAAGCCATATTTGAGCCCAAGTCTACCCCTCCATCTACATTCCACGTTCAGTCAAATTTCTCCTTCCATCTTGCAATCCATCTACACTCTCGGTTCCCTACTCGTTAATCGCATTAAACGACAAGATGGAGCCCAACGCAGGCTCTTCGACACTGGACTCCCCCTTCTTCACCCTACCACGCGAGCTCCGCGACCAGATTTATGCTCTCGTCTATTCCAACGACGATGACAACCGCACCGCCATCATCTCCATGGAAGCAGCCCGAAAGCACGATGCGTGCCTCGAAGCCTTCCGCCACATCTTCTGCCCTGGGTCGAGCAGACCAGGTCCAAAGCCGAGAAAGCATCTCGTCGATGCCATGCTCGTTTGCAGGCAGTGGTGCTTTGAGGCCATGAAGGAATGGTTTCGGTACGTTTCAAGCAGCGAGAGAATAGCCGTACGTCCTACTAACCAGATCAGTGAGGGAACAATCGCCACGAAAGACATCACAGACCTGACATCACTCTGCGACAAGTACCCGACCTCGCCCCTGAGAACACATCTCCAAAGGCTGGAGCTGCCGTTCAAAAAGCAAGTCTCCGTGGCAGACGAGAACGCCACCTGGGAAGAAAACTACTTCGTTATACCCGAGCACATGTTCCGCCTGCTGCCCGTCCCCTCGCTTCCCAAGCTTCACACCATCACGTTCATCGTCGACAACAACGAATGGCTTCCTTATGATGGCAACTTCGGCTCGATCCGCGGCATGTGGGATCTTCTGATTTCGATCAAGGATGTGAAGGCGGTGAATGTTGTGCCAAGTAAATTGCCACGTTATGGGTTTGAGATGGTGCAGCGATGGACGCTTGTTCAGGAACTGGATAGGTGGATGAAGGAGCAGCTTCAGTACTGCAGGAAGCAGGAACAGATGGAGACGGGCGAATAGAGGCGAGGAGAAGGCGAGCGGAAATTGGGTATGACGGAAGCTTGTCATGAGGTGTACGCATTCTGAGACGAATGAAGATGTCAGTAATCCAGCGATACCATGGCGGTGGGATGAGTTCACTTACCTTCGTTTTGATAGGTAGGAGTAAGCAAGTCTCATACATGGTGCTCAACCTTTCGAACAAAAATACCGATCATCCCTTCTCTTTCATGAAAACTTCAAATTCCTCCAGCCCAGACTCCTTATCCATCTCACGACTCTGCCAACAACGAGAACGTGATGGCCACCAACACCGCGGGCGTCGTCTCCAACCCTCCGTCGCGATTCTTCATCCAACTTCCACGCGAAATCCGCGATCAAATCTACTCCCTCGCCTATCCCAGCGATGACCCCCATGAGATGACCTCCTTAGAGAGAGCCAAATACTGGGAACGGCAAATCATCGAGCTTTACTGTCTCCATGGTAGTCACGGACCATCAGCTCTCTTGAGGGAACCCAGATGTCCTTTGAAGCCCATGACCGTCTGTCGACAGTGGTATCGCGAGGCGGTAGAGGAGTGGTTCCGGTAGGTGATCGAACGTCGGTGGCGTACAATGCGCTGACGGATCCGCATATTTTAGGAACAGAACGATTCGCTGTGAAGACTACTCCGATTTCCTCCACATCACCAGTCGCTTGCCGAGCACCGCGGTATGGAAACAATCACTCTGCCGGTTGGAAGTCCGATTGCGAATCGAGTATTTCCCAAAATTCGAATTCGAATACGAGCGGGACATTCTTCTCTCTAGGGATGTGAAGGTCCAGTTTCGTCCAATACCCGAACTTCCAAAGCTTCGCAAGCTAGTGATACTTATTCCCATCGGCATAGAGCTCTGTTGTCCAGAGATGAACAAAGACCCTCGCAGGCTTGCACTTCTGCCATGCGACTTCGAGACGATTCCGGGGATCGGAGCGTTCGTGCGATCGATCGCCCATGTTGAGATTCTGGAACTTCGCTCGGACTATAGGCAGCTCTGTTTCACACGAAATGTTGAGGCTTTGGAGCGTTGGTTGCAGGAGAAGCTCAGTGCTGTTAGGAAGCAGATCGAATAGAAAAAGAGGCGACAGCAATAGCGGCTGGAGGACTCGATCAAGCTTCTGTTGGTCGGAAAGGATCAGATACGTGTATCGATGGTGTGAGTGCCCTTGACTGTACCTGTAGGAAGGTCAGTCGCTTGGATCTCGCGGAAGCTTCAAAGCTTCCATGGCTCTGGGATGACTTACATATATTCTCAATCTTGGCGAGAGAGCGAGAGGTAAGCAGATATGACACACAACTTTAGACTTCGCATAATTTCCAAGAGCTGGCACCCTTCTTCACCTTTTCTCTCACCTTTTCATCCTCGACTTTCCTGCTGGTGAACATCCACTTGGCCTCGGCTGAACAGCAAAATGACCTCCTCACAGCTGGACGACACATCGATCGCCGACGCCAACAACTCTTCATCGAGCTTCTTCACCATCATGCCCCGAGAAATTAGAGACATGATCTGCGCCCACGCTTACCCGGCCTCCGGCAGGTTTCCTGTGATATCTCAAAAGCTCGCGCGCAAGCGCGCTCTTGACCGAAGCCGTGAACGTCAATTGTTGCGAGTACTGTGTGCGGAATGGTCAGACGTGCGCGAGGTGCTGTTCGATGAAATTCTTCCCTACGTGCTTCCGGAAGGACCAGATTACGTTGAACCGCAAAGCTGCCCATTGAACGAGATGATGGTATGCCGGCAGTGGTATGGAGAGGCCGTTGAAGAGTGGTTCCGGTGCGTGCTCCATCAATCTTCATATCGCTATCCTACTGAGATGGTGTGAATAGAGAAAGGACGATTTGTCCTGCCAATATCGATGACTGGATCCAGATGTGTTCGCAAACGCCACCCAGCGCGTTATGGAAGCAAAAGCTGCGGATGATGGAATACACAGCAGTCGACAAGTCTGCGCTTTTGAGGAATGACAAAGCTCCAACTAGCTTGACGCCCCTGACCTCATTCCCGCGCCTACGCAGTCTTCACATCAGGGTTCGGAAGTGTCTCTTCAACGACCGTGGTACTCGCAAAGGCGCGGAGGCTGATAAACTTCTTCCCCGCGATTTTGCATCAATGCCGGGAATGGCGGAGTTTCTGCGCTCACTGGCCAAGATTTCGACTCTCGTGGTGACGCTGGATGAGACAGAGTGCCACTCTGGTTGGCTCCCATGTGGGGCAGGAGATCGCTGCTGGGTGAAGAATATCAAAGCCTTTGAGGAGTGGATGCAAGCGGAGGTGAAGGCCTTGCGCAATGGAGTGGAGGATCACGGTCAGATGGCGCGGGGAGACGTTGAAAAGTCGAATTGAATTCGGTCTGCTCTCGTCTGATTGAAATAGCCTGGCCATGCGATGCATCGGGTTTGACGACGCATTACCGCGGCAACTCGCCGAGCAGCATGGTGCGGTCCGTGCTGGCAGATAGGACTACAGGACATTAGCATAGCTCTTGGGCGAGACAAGGGTAACTTACTCATCGATCCATCCGGCGATATCCTCACATCATTCACAGTCCCCTTGTGACCAGGGAGCTTCTGTAAGAGCTTGCCTGACTTGCTGTCCCAAATCGTCGCCGTGCCGTCGCCGCCGCCCGCCGCAATCTTCTTACCTTCGCTGTCCCAGCACGCCCGAATAAGATTCTTCTCCAGTCCCACATGAGACCCGTCAAAGACCTTGATCGCCCGATCCTGAGGCGCAAAGGGTCGAATGTCCCAAGTCCGAGCCGTCGAGTCGTGCGAATATGAGAGGAGGGATTGCGAATCCGGCGAGATCGCAAGTGACGTGATCGTATCCGTGTGTCCTGTGAGGCTGTATGATACCTTGTTCATCCGCACATCCCACACTTTGATCTCGTTGTCGATGCTGCCTGTGAAGAGCTCGTTGCCCGCCTCTGCCAAACAGACAGCCGTCACAGGATAGTTTGTTGCAATCTCGTTGATGGCCGCCTTTTGTCTTGGATCCCAGACACAGATGTATCCATCGTCGCTTCCACTGACGAGAAACTCTTCGCCTCTGCGACTCACATCCAAGCAATTGATCACCTCTTCATGCCCTACGTGCCTCCGTATCCGTTCGCCTGTCTCGACATTGAAGCTCGCAACATGCATATCAGCGCTGGCAGTGTAGACGACTTGGCTGTCGCGCGACCAATGTAGATCCAAGATCGCGGATTTGTGGCCGGTGAGGATACCGTAGTTGGAGCAGTCGCCGGTGGTGTTCCATAGGAGGACATTGCGGTCCATGCTGCCGGAGGCAATGTGGGAGCCTGTGGGGTCGAAGCGGGCGCAGAAGATCTCGCCTGAGTGCCCTGTTTATAACATCAGCATGTCTTCTATTCCTTCATCGTAGGGTCTGGTTGTCCATACCGCTCAACTCCATGACAGGAGCCTGCAAGCCTGCAGCCGAATTGCCCTATTTCACGCATTCTCCATCAGCTGTCCGCTCCTTCCCATGCCTTTTAGCTTCCCAAGAAAGCCATAGTGGTAGTGTTGTGTCGACTCACGCCTTGCACGAGCGCGCCGCCATTCGCCTTGACGAGTGCGCCATTGGTGTCTGCTTCAGATCTCTGCCTCTTGACTAGCTGTGTGCTTCCGAACGATTCGCCCGCCGCTCTCTTTTCGCCCGACATCTTTTTCTCTTTTCCCACGCGCTCCTGTACTCGATTTGTCCGCGCTTCAATGTCGGTGACTGGTTTTTGCGAAAGATTGGAGAACTCGACTTTTTCTCGACTTCACTTGAGGTTGAAGCTAAACTCAAAGTCGGCGCTAAGCTCGGCCCGCTCCACGTGAGTGCACGGACGATCTCCCATCGTTCTGGCGATGGCAAGAGGTTTTGAGATAGAAGGATCTCAGAATCAAGCTCAATGACAATTCCATATCGTATCTCCAATTCTTCGTGCCCATCCAGGTCATTATCAAGCTCCATAGTCCTTCTGAAGCAACGCAGTCCCAAAGAGAACACCCAACGCCGATCCCATGCCGTATTCCCATCAATTCATGCCCGTCCAAGCCATTCAAAAGCTCCATCGCTGATTGCAAAGGTATTAGTCCCAAAGAGAAACCCAGACGCAAAACCGTGCCTATCCCCGTTTTCTGCATGCTTCTCTGCCCCATTATGGAGCTCCATCGCCGTTCGTAGTCGTGCCAATCCCACAGAGAAAGTCAAACGCCAATCCCTGCCGTGTCCCCATTCATTCATACAAGAACAAGCCGCTCTCGGTCGTCTTCGTTGTTTGTAGAGTTGTCAATCTTGAGGAGAACGCCCAATGTCGTTCTGCTGTCGCATCTCCATTGCTTCATGTCCATCCAAGCCTTGCATCGTCTCTGTCGTTGTTCGTAGAGTCGTTCTTTTCGGGGAGAAGGGCTGAAGTCGTTCTGCTGTCATATCTCCGTCTCTCCATATTCATCCAAGCCTTGCTTCATGCCTGTCGTTGTTCGTCGAGTCGTCGATCTCGCAGAGAAGAGCCAAAGTCGTTGTGTCATCGCATCTCCGCTTTTCGATGCTTTGCTGGGCCACTATCAAGCCTCATCGTTGTCTCTGGAGGGGAGTAGTTGTCGAGCGACCTCCGCCAGCTGTCTCGCGTTCTTCTTTGCCTCATGGTAGTGCAGAGCTGCCATTTGCGCCGCTCTCTTGGCCTTCTCTGCAGCGATGGAGGTCTGGTTGATGAGGATCTTGGCGTCGTTGAAGGTCTGCGGTGTTTCAAGTTAGAAGGGTACTCAAAAGAAGGCTGGGAGTTTCGAGCATACCTTCGCCAGGCTCAGGATGGACTCCTTGTTCGCTGGGTTGGTCTGACGACCTGCGATGGAGATGAGGCGGTCTGCTGCTGTCTTCAAGTCAGTCCCAACGTCCTCTGGGAGGATGAGGTCGTGTAGGTCGAGATCTTCATCCTGCGGCGGGTCGTGGGAGGCATTGGGCTGGCTGGCAGGCATTGGCATTGGCGGCGGTGGTGGCGGGCGGGCTGGCACAGGAGGCAAGGCAGACGAAGAGGCTATAGCGCTGTTATTGTCAGCGTTAAAGTGGACGAATGACCCCGGCAGGGGCGCCGAGATCACCGGCCGATCGCGCTTGGAGCGGTGGACCAGGCCGCTCACTCTCTCCAGAACGGCCCGGCTCCTGGACTTCGATCGGGGCTGTTGGAAGCATGGTCAGCTGTGTTGCGAACGGGGATAGAGTCAGGGATAGATGTGAACATACTTTCGTCTTGCCGCCCGAGAAGAAGCCGCGCCGGCCGCGTTCACCCTCCGCCGCGGTGGGGATCGTTGGGGCGGGTGCGGCCATCTCAGGCGCATCGATCTCCGCGCCAACGCTCTCCTCCACGCCCTCCTCCATCCTCTCCGCAGGCTGGGGAGTGGCCCGTGGCCTGGGGATATCCACCAGCCTGGCGGAGGTGGTGGTGCCCACCGCCACGTGTGAGGCAAGGCCTCGCTGTGGCGTGGAGGAGGAGGAGGTGTGTGAGGCTATTGAGCCCCTGACCGGCCGCACCGTCGAGTAACTCTCTGCTGGCGGCGTATAAGGCCGCCCAGGAGAGCCAGCCGCCCGAGAGAGGTACTGCACCCTCCTGGGCGCAGGCGAGGTCTGGCCGCCTTGCCAGAAGGTCGCTCGGGGGATGCGGGAGGAGGAGAGGGGCCTCTCTCCAACCGATCCCCGCGAGACGACAGACGACCGACCTGCCATTGGGCCTATTGATGGCGTGGCCGCCAGCACCGGGAACTGAGATGGGCTCAACGCCCGCTCGCTGGCGTCGAGGAGGGAACGGCCCTCACTGGGCGAGCTCTCGTTCTCCATGGTGAGGGCGGGGCGCGAGGGAAGGGGCTTGTCGAGGCGGGGCGACTATACATAATTAGTAGGTAAACAATGCAGTAAGATTGGTAGAGCTTACGGAGTCTGTTGACGTCTTGCGGATCTCCAGAGGACGAATGGGCGTTATTGGTGGAGTCAATGCTGGGGACTTGAACCAGACGGCCGAATCTCGAGGACTGCCTCTTGCTACTGTAGGCTTTGGGAGTACTGTACTGCCTCTTGGGAGTCTTGAACGCTGTGAAGATGCTGTTCGATGGACAGTTGTATTGCTCGATGCTGTTGAAGATGCTGCGCTGTTGGCGGAGGATGCTGTTCGTAGGAGAGATTTACGGCGAGAAAGCGTTGGCGATGGTGCACGACTGGCGGAATATGCTGTTCGGATGCCTGATGTACGGCGGGATGCTGCTGATGCCGTTGTGGTTCTGGCGGAGGATGCGCTGCTGGTAGGCACTTGACGTCTAGCCGAAGGTGCGGGTTTGCGAGGCGGTGGGGTGGTTTCTTCGCTGTCTGTAAGACCAATGTAGGAAGGGCCGATTCGAGTAGATCTCTGGCGAGTGCAGTGCGTCGTTCGAGGTGTGCGCAAGTCGGTGGTTCGGTGGGAGGGAGCCATGGTTGCTGCAAGATCTCAAAAACCGAATGGCAAGCGTGGCTAATCTGCGGGACAAGCTGATCTTCAAGCAAGAGCTTTATGGAAAGGTCTCTTTTCGCTGGTGCTGTCGCCGGTGTACTCGAGGAAGAGGTCGAGGGAAGAGGATAAGGTTTGGGTTGTTCCAGATGGATGAGATCCGTCCGCAGCGGGAAGAGCAAAAGGAGAAGATACACCAAAATTCCCAAGTGGACGGCACCAGGACAAGGGTTGCCACGGGAGCCGAGTCTCTGTTTGCTCTCGACAAACGGCGCTGCGGCAGACGGCAAGAACGAGAAGTTTCAGATGGGATTTTGGGTCAGAAGTGCAGAGCATCGATGGATCAAAACAATTGCTTTTTTCAATGCAAGAGCGACTCGACAAGACTTATTAAAACATCTGCTGCCGGCATACGCATCGCGAAAAATGGCATATGCTGGGGGCCGACAGATGGCGTACCTACCCAAATTTCGAGCCCGCTGTCTATCATTCGGTACCCCGCTATTCGCGGCAGTCGCATTGAAAAGCGAGATGTAATGGGGATGCATCATGTCGCGACGTCAAAGATGAAGTGTACGAAGTGAAAGCAGAAGCAAACGGCGGCAGAGATGAGGTGAAGTCGAGCGTCCCGGCTCGGCAGGAGCGGGAGGGCCGTTGAAGCTTGTCAGGGGCATCCTGGCACGTCCGCGCCTAGCCTCAGGTGCACAGACTTCCTGCTTGGCAACTTTTTTTGACTATGCCCGATTAGGAAAGTTGCCGCAGGCAGTCTAAGGGCCTAGTCGACAGTCTAGGAGATAATTCTAAGGCCGGTTTTTAACTATATCTCTTTTTCGATAAAATGTATATAATAAGGTAGTATAATACTCGGGGATAACGACTAAGGTATTAGATTTGTAGTAGGTAGGGTATAGGACTAGGAAAATAAGAGTTTATTAAATAGCTAGGGGTCTAGCTAGTCTAGAGGAGGAGGGCTTCTTAGATATAGGACTAGGGACTATAATACTTTAACTAGGTTCTAGTACTCCTAGTATCTCGATTAGGTGTATTCTAAGGTATTTCTATACTCTTAGACTACGGGTAGCTAGGGTGTAGGGGAAGGAGAAGTAGTTTATCGAGTAGCCTAGGACTAGGCTAGTATAGGAATCGATAGCTCTCTATACGTAGAGTAGGGTATCTATATACTTTGTCTATACTCTCGTCTACCCTAGTCTTATAGTAAACTATACTTTAGTATAGGTCTAGGCGTCTAAAACTCGGGTCGAGAGGGTCTAGTATTAGGGAAGCTAGGTCTAATAGATAGCCTAGCTTAGGGATTATATAGGAATCGAGTTAGAGTTAGACGTAGAGCTAGAGCCGACGGTACCTTACTTATACTACAATTATTCCTAGAGCTTCTATATACTAGGCCCGGGTATTAACGGAAGGGAGTCGACTAAAGCTAGGTCTAAGAGTCGTTAGAAGCTCGTATATACTAGGGGACTACCTAATTCGGAAGTATCTAACCTTATCTAGTAGCTACGAATACCTTATTCGGGCGTTATATAAGGTTGTCGCGTATACTAGACTACGTACGTCGTAGTTAGACGCCTCTTAAAAGGACTAATCTCGTCTAGACTCTTTCTTCTATTAATAATACTACTACTACCTACTTCCTTTTCTCTTACTAGCCGTCTACCTTCCTATACTTATTCCGATACTTTAATCTCTTCCTCCGTATCGATATATACTACCTAGAGCTACCCGCCGGTTTCGACGACTAACTCGACTCGAACTAGCTATACTCGCTATAGACGCTATAGGCGCGCCTATATCGACGACTAACTCGAGTTAATACTTACTCTCTAATATTACTCTTTAGTATATATCTTAGACGGTACTCTCTATATAATAGGCGCTAATTATTTCGTAGAAGATCCTTAAACCGTTAGACTAAAGTATAGCGTCTTCTTTATACCCTAGCGGAAATAGTCGCGAGCTTTAACCTAGCTAGAAGCTAGATAGTTAGGGTAAGAAGCTAGATACCTTCTCCGGACCTTAGGTATCGTACGAGCGGCGTATAGACTNGCTAATTGTTTCGTAGAAGATCCTTAAACCGTTAGACTAAAGTATAGCGTCTTCTTTATACCCTAGCGGAAATAGTCGCGAGCTTTAACCTAGCTAGAAGCTAGATAGTTAGGGTAAGAAGCTAGATACCTTCTCCGGACCTTAGGTATCGTACGAGCGGCGTATAGACTAGCTCTAGGACAACTAGTTCGGTCGGGCTACGGTCCTACTATATTATAATAACTTATACACCTAGATATAGAATATGTTTACGAACTAGTATAACGGTCTAGTTATCTATTTCGGTCGGTTTATCTAGTCTACTTAGAAGTATAGTAAGGTCTCTTCGTAGTTTAGGTCTATTATAAAATAGACTAAAGACGACTAGCGTCTAGATCTAGTCGACTAGCCCGAGTACGCTAGGCGTATACGGCGGTTTATTAGTAACGAGAGGATAGTTCTAAGGCTATACTCTAATACTAAGGTTCTAGGTTATATTATAGCGAGTTTTATACGTAGGGCATTAGAGTACCTACTAGTATATAATAATTACAACGACGAGGAGGGTCTATTTAAGAGATACTAGCGTATAAGGAAGTACTTTACGAACGCTATTCTCGAGTAGCGGGAGTTCGTATTTAATAGCGACTTCTCGTCTAATAATAAAGAGACCGACCTAGTTATAGATTCCGAGAGTCTAAAGTCGTTCCTATTCGATAGGGTATATACGAACTATCTAATCGATAGTAAGTATAATAGCTACTCTCTAGCCGATAAGAGACTAGACCTTAAGAAATCCGGAGCGAGAGAGACTAAGTCTAGTCGAGGTACGAAGGCCGCCGAGACGTCTAGCGGCGATAATTAGCGTATCGGGTATTCGATAAGCCTACGCGAGCGCTAGCCTAAACGATAGAGTATATATAGTTAGACGGCTAAGGCTAACCGCGTATCTATAGCGAGTCTAGCTAAGGCTATATAGTCGTATAGCCGTGTCCTCGATACTATTACTATCTAGAACCTCCTAGCGTCTAAGACGTTTAAGTTTACGTATAATAGCGATAAGTTCGTACCTACGGATATATATATAGGAACTACGATCGCTCTAACTAGTCGTCTAGCGATAGTTCGCGATAGCTATCTAGTTATTCCTTACGCTTTCCGTAAGACTAATACTAGCTAGTAAGTCGCTAGGCGCTAGGTAATTGCTCTAAGGGATACGGCATTTAAGATAAGTCGGAGGCTTACTACCGAGGCTAGTTAGGTCGGTCTAAGGGAGTAGGATAAGAATTATAATCGTAGGGTAGAGGATATATATATACGTAAGAAGTCGTAGGTCTAGACGGTAGTCTAGAGGCTAGTAGGACTAAGATAGTATCTAGGACGGATTCGGAGTATAGACTAGTTTCCTTTATATAAGGGAATGTTAAATATACGTAGAGCGGGTTTAGAGATAGCTAGCTTCGTTTCTAATTAAATTATACGAGATACCTACTATAAATAAAAAGCGTTACTTATTATACTTTACAACCCCTATCTGCCGTACTCGTCGGATTAGGGTCGTATTTAGAGCAAGTTTAGCCTTTTAGGATAGTTAGCTAGGTTTGTTCGATCGTCTAGGATTACGGTTAGGGAGAGGAGAGTAAGTATAGGTCTTTAGCCTCTTAGGCTAAGGGTCTTATATCTTAGAGCCCTGGGATTATAGTTCGATTCTTAGATTCCTAATAGGATCGTCTAGGGAACGGAAAAACAATATTTATTAGAGAGTTAGAGATTAGTAGGGATAAGAGCTAGGGAGCCTCTATATAGCGGTCTAGAGACTCTAGTATCTATCCTTAGTTCTCGGACTCCTATAATTAAGAGGTCTCGTACTTCGAAGTATAGTTAAGCCTATAGTAGCCGGTTCTACGAGGTCTAAGTTCAGGGTAATACGTTTATCGAATAGCTAAGCGCTAGGGAGGTATAGGAATTCTCGAGCTCTTAGACGGACGACTAGGCCTTAGAGTACTTTACTCCCTATCTCTAGCACCCCGGCTTAGCTATTTACTATACTTTCTAGTAGGACTAAGCCTCTAAAGCTCGGGACTACTTAGTCTAGCTAAGGGGAATATAGGTTTCTCGAGGAGCTAATTATAGGAAGATTCTAGGATATAGGGCCGAGTTAGACGTATAGGTTTATAGTATAATGCTATAGTTAGGCCTTCTTCCTTCCTAGAATAACATTCGCTATACTCTCTCGTAATCCTAGGGTTCTAAAAGCCGGGACTATTAAGTATAGTAGGGGAAATAGAAGTCTCTCGAGTAGCTAGAGACTAGTAGAGTCTAGGATCCGTATACTCTTTATACGTAAGCTACCGCTATCTAAATCCTTAGTTAGGCCTTCCTTATTCCCGAAAATACTATATACTAGGCCCGGGTATTTACGGAAGTCTAAGTAACTAATACTAGCGAACGCTAATTAGAAGCTCGTATATACTAGTAGACTACCTAATTCGGAAGTATCTAACCTCGTCTAGTAGCTACGAATAGTTATTTCGGGCGGTTACGCGCTCCTTAGACTACGTATATCGTCGCTAGTCGCTATTTAAAAGCACTACTTCCGTCTAGACTCTTTCTCTTTCTAATAATACTACTACCTCCTCCTCCTCTTTATTTATTACGCCCTCTAGCCGCCTATACTTATTCTAACACCTTAAACTCTTCCTTAGTATCGATATATACTACCTATAGCTACCCGCCGGTTTCGACGACTAACTCGACTCGAACCGGCTATACTCGCTATAGACGCCCTCTAATCGATAACTAACTCGACTCGATCTTTAACTACTCTAGTTACTCTTTAGTATATAGATTTAGCGGTGTAATACGTATAATCGATACTAACTAAGTCGTAGAAAATAGAGTACGACTTAGATAATAGTATAGCGTCTACTTCTTCGACTAGCGGTCGGAAGGATAAGAAGGGACTAGTTACTCTACCCCCGAAGCCCGAAGACTAGGGCGTTAAGCTAGAGTACTACTCCTAGTCGTAGGACAAGTACGTAAAGCGTATAAATTAGCTCTAGGATAAATAGTTCGGCCGGTTAGACGTCCACCTCTCTCGTACCGACCTATACCTATAGCTAAAGCGGATAATCGAGTATTAGTATTATAGTCTAGTACTCTATTTTACTAAGTTCCTAGACAACGCCTATCGGAATAGTAGGGTCTCTCCGAAGTTTAAGACTATTATAAAGTTAGGTAATACGTCTCTTAGTCTAAATCTAGTTAACTAGGAAGCTTATAAGAGGATTATACGCTAGATTTAAGGCGTAACGAGTCTACGTATAAACCTATATAGTAACGGTATAATTCTTAGTTCGCTTTTAGCGGCGTTTATATAGGGAACGTTATACTATTCGCCTTATAGGTGTAATTAGTATCTAAGTAATAAGGGCCCTTTTAGACGGTACCTATATATAAAGAAGCACTTTATAGATAGTATTCTAGGCTAGCGGGATATACTAGATAAGGATTTCGATACGGACGATAAAGATACGAACCGGCTAGTTATAAGTCTAATACTCCGATCTAAGTTCCTTTTCGATAGGATATATATAGGCTATTCGTTTATAATCTAGTATTATAGCTATACTCTAGGCGACTAGACACGCGCCTATATAAAGCCGAAGCGGAAGAAGAACAAGTCTAGAGAAGGTAATACGACGGCTAGCGAGTTTGCGGCGGATAATAAGTAGGTTAGAAGTACGATAGCCCTTTAGAAGAACTTTCCTAGTAGTTAGAGTATATCTAGTCTCGTTACTAGCTTTAGTAGTATATATACGGTACTAGGCGCTACGACCGAGGCGTCTAGAGGCCGTACTCTAAATCGTATAGTAATCGAGGATCTCCTAGCTATAGAGTCGTATACCTTTACGAACGATTCGCCGAATAACGTACTAGTCGATATATAGCTAGGAACGACGAATAGTCTAATCGGTCCGTAGATAGGTGTTCGCTATAGCTATATCGTTATACCGTACTAGTTCCGACCGCTTAATAGTAGATAGTAAGTTACTAGGCGTTAGGCGTAGGCTCTCTAGGATACGGTACTCGAGCTAAGTAATAGGCTCGAGAATAAGGCGAAGGAGGGTAGTTTAAAGGAATAGGACGATAATATTAAGGACGAGGTAGGGGAGACATATTTCCTACTAGACTAGTAGTTCTAGATATACGTCTAGGTAGATACGGGTATATAATAGTTCGGAGGACAGGTCTAGCGGTATTAAAAGTCGAGAATAGTTTTATTTTCTATATATAATACGTTAAGCGGGTTTGGAGTCGGCCTACGTCTAGTCTAATAAACTCGAGCGATATATTTACTAATAATAAACTAGTTTATTAGGTATCTTCTTCTTCCCTATTTATAGCGCTACTTATATTAGACTCGTATTCCGTATCTAATTCTTCGTCTAGGGAGTCTACTATACTATCTTCGATCGGAAAGAGCTTATTCTCGGGAAATCGTTAGAACCTCGGGTCTAAAACGGGGTCTAGCAATTCGCCTAGTACGGCTTTAATAGGCTAATCCTCTATAACGATCTCGTCTCGACGGCGGACTATATTCTAATTAAAACTATCGAGTCTAGCGCCTCGGAGATATAACGTACTAACAGCTATTAGATTTATCGTATAGAACGGAAGCCTAGTATTCCGATCGACTATACGACGCCTAAAGGTCTCCTTCTTATAGATAATAGCTACCTTATATATCTCTTCCTTAGTCCGACGTTTAGTATGTCTAGTATTAGTAAATTCTCTAAACGCTCGCTCGAGATTTTCTCGTACTATTCTAGTATATAACGCTAGAAGGGTGTACTCTTTAAGCTAGTCCTTTACGCCGAAGGCTCTATTCCGGCGATCGCGAATAGTATTCTTTAGAAAGAGGTTTAAGTATTCGTTTACCCGGTTAATCTTAAACTAGGCGTCTAGTCGTCTAGAAAAGTTTACTAATCCGTTTACTAATATAGCCCGCTATAATAGTTCGTCTATAGCCTTTATATTAACTAATCGCTTTAGCTATAGTATAACGAAAGTATAGTTATAGTTCGATCGCGTATAGAAGATTAGAATATACTGGTCGATAACGAGCTTTAAGAGCCTAATATTAGTATAGGAGACCGTATAGTAGAGTATATAGTATGTCTCGACGATCTCGATAAATCTAATATAATTTACTCGTTCCTCTAACCCTATATATTCGATAGGCTTCTCTTTGTCTAGCGGCTTATTAGATAGAGCTTAAGGGACCGGCTAGCTATTAGACGTCCCCTTCTTCTTCTTCCTTAGCTTCCTTTTCTTCGATTAAGAAGTATTCGGGCCGTTTGCTTTCCTCGTGTCTTTAGAGAGTTTGTCTAGATTAAGTCGTCTATAGTCTAGTAAGAAGGCCTACTCGTAGATCTTATTAACTAGACGTAGTACGCTAGCCTTACCTAGACTACTAATCTTCGCTCCTATACGCTCCTAGTATTCGAGGGAGGGATTATTCCGATAATTAAGAATATCGTATATAAAGGCTACTACCCGGGTATAGAAGCTATCCTAAACTAGACGCTCTTAATAGCTAAATAGGGCCTATATAGTTAGATAGATCTTTCGGTCTATTATATTACGATGTACGAGGAGGCATAAAGGACCTCTAGACTCCTTATTCCTATTAAAATTAGTCTCTATTACTTATAGTAGATATATCTTAAGATAGAAGATAGCTAGTATAGGTAAGACCTATCTAGCCTTATCGAATAGGCTATTATTCTCCTCGGATTCCTTCTTCTATGTTCGTAAGTTCGTAAGTATCTTATTATCGCTATATACGAGTCGTATAAACCTAGTAGGGTCGTATATAGGTAGGCTATTCGGAAACTTAAAACGGGGGTAGCGGCGAGTATAATAAATACTATCTCCTATAATCGTATCTAGAGCGTCTAACGCGAGTAGTTCTATACTAGACGTTCTACTCGTAATAGCCTCTTCGTAGAGCGTTCGTAGATTAAACTAATACTCTAGAATGTCTTCTATAATGTTTCCTATACCTTCGGTAGTCCCTTTATTCTCTAATATAAGCTATAGCGTCGTATAGATCGTCTTCTAGGGTTCGAGACGATCGATGTTTAGTATAATAGGGAAGTCTAGTATATACGACTATTTAAGGTCCGTATCCTACTAATCCTCGCCGAAGGCCTATCTAAGGTCGGTACTATATAGTCTAGTAAGATAGGAGGTAATAATGCCCTTAGATATCCGGACTTATATTAGCGTATACGTATTACCTAATATACTAAATACGTTATATAGCCGTAGTAGCACCTCTTTATATAATATATCGACCGTTAACCCTCCGTATAGTACCTTAATCGACTTAAATGCTTTACTAGACGTAACGTATACCTATTTAGGTTAACTAGCGAACCCCGTTTTATATACCCGCTCTATATAGTTTAGATTGTCGAAACAGAAATACGAGTTCTTATCTTGTCTAAATAGACGTAGGTTCTAGCTCGCTAGAGCGTAAAAGCGTTTATTCGAACGGTATATACTCTAGGGGAATAAGTAGACTCCTATACTAGCGAGTATAGCGATAATACGGCGCTTAACACCCTAACTCTAAAGATATATCGCCGTTATACGATTAAGTTAGTAGCTAGTTCGGATAGATATTATACGAGCGAAGTAGGCTACTAGAAATATAGTCTAGCGACGTAGACGGGAGTTAGAGCGCGTCTAAATTAGCCTAGAGAGAAATCGATAGAGCGTCGGTGCCGCCTAGACTATTTACGAGTATAACTAGGTGTAGAAGACGTCCTTAGGCTATCTAGTCGGGTCCTATTTTCCGAACTCCTACGTCCGTTAGTATTGCAAGTCTAGTAGATTCCTAACCCTTACCTTAATACGCCTAATAGCCTTAAGCTCGCGTTTAATTATAGGTTCGTACGCTTACTATAACTTACTATTAGTAATAATAGGTCTAAGACGACGAATAACGCCCTCTTCTTCTAGAATTTCCGCTAGAATCCGGGCTCGCTTACGCGTAGTCTTCCCTTATACCGCCTAGTTAGTACCCCTCTCTTTAGATATAAACCGTATAATAAACTCCTTAAATATTATACCTAGCCTCTATATCTCCTATACTATAGCGTCTACCTTCTTACGCTTTAAGAGGAAATTTCTATACTAGTTTCGACCCGCGTATAAGGCGCTAGTACCTCGATTCGATTTATAGCGCGAGGCCTTAGAGCGGCGAGTAGAGTAGTCGCTATTAGATATAGTATAGAGGATAGGCGGTAGAATAGCGAGTAGACGAGTAGAAGTAAGCGTATATAGACGCGTAGTAAATATTAACACGTATAATAGGAGGATAACTAAGATACGCTAAACTAGACTAGGTAAGGAGGCTTAACCTTAGCTCTTTAGTTATAATAAATAGTAGCCGTACTATTATTATTCGCGTAGTTTCCTCGATAGTATTACACGCCTACTAGACGTAGTAATAGTACTAGAATCCGGACTTCGAAGGGGCGGAGTAGGAGTTCGTTCTACTATTCGCCGTACCCGCTTAACTAGGCTCCTATCCTATACTCTAGCGTTATTCGAAATCTCTTTTAGAGGACTACGACGCCTACGTTTCCGCCTACTATTCGAGCTAGCCTAGCTAGACGGCGTAGTTAGTACTACCGTAACCGACTCTAACGGATCGGTACCCCGTATAGGACTAGAATCCTATATAGGAGCCTACGACTCTTTTAGTATATCCGGGGAGGCTATTAATATCTAACGGGCTACGTTAGACGTAGTAGCTATATTAGACGAGGAGGCTATAATACCTAACGCCTATATAGGGGGGTCTCTAACCTTAGCTAGAGTCTAACTAGGACTAGATCGCTTTTTCGGAAGCCTAGAGGCTACTACTATCTAGAATACGCCTAGCCGCTAGTAGAGCGTTCTTAGACATTCCCTATCTAAAATAATATAGTTACCTTCGAGTAGTCTCTCGACCGCGGCGAGACTACCTACGAGGCGATCTAAGCTACTATACCGTTTTATAAGCTATACTAGGACTTAATTCGGTACTAGATAACTAGGCACCGGCGGAAACATAGTATAGGTATATAAACGCCTCGCCTCTAACGCTTCCTATACTAGTAATTGTTTCTTTAAACTAGTTACTATACGTAGGTTAACTAGTAGCTCTTCCGCGTTAGACGATAGTAAACTAGCGGCTATTCGTATAGCGGTCTCGGTTAAGGCGATTACCGATATATATAGATTATAGTATAGTAGTCGTACCTCGTTAGACGCCTCTACGAAAAACGCTAATAAGGTCCGCCGCCTATAATCTATACTAGACTCGGAAAGATTTAGCTATACGTATAAGTCCCTATTTATACGCTATTAACGCTCTACGTTAGATAGCGGCTTCTTTCGCTTCTTCGACGGAGGCGTCTAAGCTTTACCGAATAGTTCTACCTCGTCGACGCCTTTACTATTACTATACGCGATTAGGTCTAGCGCTTCTATATGCTATATAGTAAGCCTCGTAGGTCTAGTATCCTACTCTAGCTTAGGTCGATTACCGAGCTACTATACCTCGTATATAACGGTAAACGTTCCCTCGCTATACGTCTTCGTATTCTATATAGCGCGACCTACCCGTTATATAATTATACGGAGTATTGTATAAGTCGGTAGACGGAACTAGATAATACGCTTAATATCTAGTAGATTAACCCCGAGACTAAGCGCCTCCATAGCGAATAGAATACGAATAGCGGAGTCTAGCTTCTAAAACTCCTATATAACGGCTCTCTACGTCCGACGTCGAGTCCTACTATAATAGGTCCGGACTATACGATATATTTTAGACGTAGTAAACCTCCCTAGCTATTTCGTCTAAATAAACTTTCGTAACGCATTCGCCGTAGTATACGTACTAGACCTCGAATTAATAAAGATAACGGTCTTCTCTAGTAGCTTAGTCGTCGCCCCGTCGACTAACCCTTCTACTAGATAGAATAAGGCTTAGTAGTTATTTAGTATACTAGTTAGCGCCGTAGTATAACGTATAGCGATCTCTAGACGATTAATCGGGTCCTTTACTAGTTTATACTCGTCTCGAAACCTAGTAGCCTAATAACACTTCCCTAGCGTCTAAGGCTTAAGAGTAGTAGTATACTTATAGAACTTTACCCTACGCGAGAGTATAGTCTAGAATACCTTTAGTATAGCGTACTCTAGCCGAAACGGAGACTCTATACCCTACTAGTATACTAGATATAGCTTATCGTATATAACTAGCCCTAGCCTACGTCTAAAGCGACTATCTAACTATAATCTACGGAACTAGGGCTAAGACGCTATCTCGGGGCTAAGGAGAATATAACTATACTAGCCCTAGCGTATACGCTTCTAGTCTTCTAGTAGTAAGTCTTTCTAGCGATTAGACGCGAGTAATAGCGGCCGCCTACCTATACTTTTAATCCTCGCTTTCTACTCTTTACCGATCTAATTTAAAGGAAGTATAATAATACTCGTTCGATCGTATAACATCGAGTATACCTAGAAACTTATACTCTTACCCGCGGACGTCTATACTAACTATACTAGATTATCTTTACTAAAGAGTAGCTATCGAATAATAGTCGTCTAAGACTCTCGCGGTATATATAGGTAGAGTATACGAGAGCCTAGACGGATAAGAGTATTCTCTTCCTCCTTAGACTTCCGTATAGGTACGTCCTTCTTAGCCTCTCGTACTATACTAGATATTTCCTCCCGTATAGCGTCGAATACCCTCCTCCGAACGAACCGCTATATACTATCGATACTATTAGACGGTATCGAGGGTACTAGTACTACCTTAGACCCGAGCCTAGAATTAAAGCTCGCCCTAGCCGTTATCTCTTCCTTAAACTATTTAGGTCTAACGGCTCCTCTGCTATCCCTAGGCTATAGTAGAGAGTATAGCTTATATCTAATAGTATCCTTCTACGTCTAGTCGTCTATAGTTACGTCTAGCCCTTATAGTACCTCTATTAGATACTAGACCTAGTTACGACGCTTGCGATAGTATACCTAGTCTACGGAGTCGGAACCGCTAAATAACTCTAGAAGGTCCTATCTATCTACTAGCTTATATCCCTATCCGATAGGAGCGTCTAGTATATACTTAGCGTACTTAGACGTATTAGACTAGCCGTACGAATCGCTAT